>JAYMTH010001451.1:0-14988 GCA_036897465.1 Pelargonium australe | reverse complement strand
GCTCCATTGGTGGAGCCTCACATGGTATAATTTACACAAGAAAGGGACAAGAAACTTAGAAACCATAATCTATTGGCTTTGAATTCAATTGAGGCCTCATTAGAAAAAAAAAAGTTTCACAACCAAGACAATGTGACTTTCACACCAACTCTAAGAAAGTACAATCCACTTCTGTTTACCATATGGACAGTTGTGGTTTCATGTCAAGGAGAGGCAAAAAAGTTTCACAACCAAGACAATGTGACTTTCACACAACTCTAAGAAAGTACAATCCACTTCTGTTTACCATATGGACAGTTGTGGTTTCATGTCAAGGAGAGGCTCACCAAAACATGCAAAAACCAATAACTCTCCAATCTATTGTCCATCTCAATTCTCAAGCTACCAATTCAATGTACACTCAATGGATATATGAGTATGGAACTACCACCACTTAATTTTTGTTTATCATAAACGGGATATCATACTTGAAGTAACAATGTTTTTCACTCGTCAAAAGAAGCGTAGCATTAAATCTCACATCATACCGCCGACAAGAAGTCTCGAACTCAATACCTCAAAAAAAACTTCAAACTGTTTTAACCATTTGTTCCAGTATGTCTAAGTGAACCACCACCACTTATGGGTATGATCTTAATTTTTTTCCTTTGCCCAAAGGCTTCTTTGATTATACTTGAAGCATCAATAAAAACCAAACCTGCCCATCTACCAACACAAATAATTACCACATGCAGTTGAAGTGAATTCAAACTACAATTATGAAAACACGATTGTTGATTGCTTTTTTCTTTTGTCAACTAATTATCATTCATTTTGTCTTAATTGATCAAGAAATAGTTGGTAGTTTACTTTTTTTTTTTTTTTTTTGTGTTTAAAACCCTCTTTTAGTTTTTTATAAAAAAAATATTTGTTTGTTTTTTTTTTTTTTTTTTTTTTTTTGGTTGTAAACCTCCTATTAAATTTGGATATACGTGGTTGAATAGGATGGCAAAATTTTATTTATAAGTTTTTAACACAATTGACATTCTTGAAATTCGAATCTAAAGTCTCGTGTTAAGCTAGAATTACACTCTATTAGTTGGTTTGCGCGCCTTGGTGATAGTGGTTAATTTTAGTTGAGTTTAAAAGGTAGATATTTGAAATCAAAATTATTATGTATCTATTGCATACGAAAGAGATGTGTAAAGTTTCACCGTACAAGACAATGGATTCAATTTTTTTAATATAAAATACAAACTAGATGAACAATAAACCAAAATAAATTACTAATCAACGGGATATAAATACATAAAATGATGTGATTTGGCTTTGTTGTCCACGGCCACAAACTGCACTTAAAAGATTGTATTATAGATCAAAATCACAACATTTAAATTTGTACACTAATTTTTTTTAACTCACATGACTTTACTGTCTTTCGTGTTTACACTCTACAATTTTACAAAGTTATAACTTTTTCCACGTATGGTTATTGAATCTCTCGTATTCTTTGTATTTTTTATTCCTTAAATGTGAACATCCAATTGTATAAGTTTAGTGCATTGAACAAAAAGAGTGTTGTATTAATTTTTAATTACATGGTTCAAATAGATTATTTCAATCCTCAAATTAATGGTTTTATTTTATTATATAAATACTATAAAAAATCAAATAATAGGAAATATAACCACCAAGTCAATATACTCTAATTGTATAGCAATTTCAAATTTTCCACAAACCATTTAACTAATTTTATGCTTTGTGATGATGATTCTTTGAGAGCCTAACAAGCAAACAAACTCAGTCAATTTGAATCTATCTAATAATAATAATGCAATAGATATTTCAAGAATATTAGTTTTTATCTTTTAAATGTTGGATTTGATTTGACATAATATTGTGATGTGCCACCGAAAAGGACCCATAACTAAACCTAGGCAACAAAAACGGCTAATAAATCAAAATCTGGATATAGTTATGTTCTTGTCATGGATTAGTCAATTCCTTTTTTATTTCAATGATTTTTTTTTCTTCGAAATTTAAATTGACTCCCCATAAAATTATATGGATAATAAAAACTCAATAAATAAATATAAATTAAAAAGACACCTCGTTGACTTTGACCTAGTCTAAAAATGACATTTGTTAATTTTCAGAGGTTACGGTGTCATAGAGTTCACATGAACTTCTAAACAGAAGAAGAAGAATACAAATTCCTTTTTTCATTGCTTATTATTTTATATAAAAAATTACACGTCAGACCGAGTTAACGGATTCCGTCACTTAAATTGACGGAATGTCCTTACGGGGCTCATTCTGTGGAACTTTTGGACTAAAGTGACACTATTATCTAACATTTGGACTACAATGACACGTTTTAAAGATGAGGGACTAAAACTGCACGATTTGGATAGGTGAGGGACTAAAATGGACCTTTTTCCTTAAAAAAAAATTCCTTAAAAATGATACTAACAAGACATGATAAAAAAAAAATTAATTTACCCTCCCCTAAAAATCTAATCATATTTATAAGTTTTGTGTTCAATGTAGTAACCAAATCATGGGTATCACACAATTTGTGAAGCAATCAATCTAGAATGGTTTATCAATTGAGGTTTTATTCCTTTGAGCACTGTGCAATTAAGGAGTTTTTTTGTTCTTCCCAAAGGCAAGTTATAAAATGGGTATATGCAAAAGATTGGATATTCAAAATAGAAAAGATAATGTAAAGAAACTTGCAATTCTTGTGTGTGCTCTTGAAGAAAACAAAAGTGAGCTATATAGTTTATATAATTATGGATTCTTCTCGGAAGAAATTAAGACAAAAGCAAAGGTCCATGTCTTGTTGAGAAATGAGCTCAACAACAAAACTTTTCAAAACCATTCTCTTGGTTTTGGTAAAGGCAATTGTCCCCAAAATGTGTACCCAACTTTCTAAAGACTAAAATGGGCGCTATTTTGACATAAATTCAATTTATTTGGAGAATGAAAAATGCCAATACATGTGTAAAGAAATTAAGTTGCATGTTTTGGTGTCAACGGTCCTTTTAGAATGCAACATTTAAGTTTAATATTGATTGATCCTACCTACCAAGAAATTGATATGAATTGAAATTATTGAGAAGTTTCGTGGGTCTGGGTTTTTTTTGTTTACCTGCACATTAATGGTTGTGTAAATAGAGAGACAAACAAACTCCAATTCCCATTTTACTTCATAACTCAATTCACAATCTCTTGGTTAATTTGGATTCAATAATGACTTTTACCAATTGCATCTTTACAAACATTCTTGAGATATTAATGTTCTATTTCTTTCCATTACATTTAAGATTGCTTAGGTGAGAAATACTATAAAATAATATAGATACGAATGATTGAAATTGATATAGAAACCCTACAAATTAAGTAATATGTATTTCCTTGAAAGAAATACATGAACAATTTTACTAGCATTTTAAATATGATATTAACTCCGCTCGCCTTTCCAATGTCTTTTGCAACCGCTTTTTTTGTAGGAGGTTGTAGTTTTCATTTGGGGCAAAAAGAGGAGAGAGAGAGAAACCATCTCACATATTTACCTTTTATATTGTTCCAATATTTCACATCTCTACCCATTTCTTTTGTTTAAGATCAATTGAATTACATAGTTTTGTATAAACATTCCGTGTTTTTGGACTACTGAAGAATAGTAGGTCGTCCATTTTAATACTGTAGATGTTGACCACATAAGTATATTTGTATTATGTCATGAGCTAGAAGAAGACAAAATACACATTTTATAAATTGTTTTTCAATTTAAATTTTGACAGTGTTAGTCAATTTTAACGAATTTCGTTAGTAACTTAACAGAATAACTTTCGAGAACATAATTTCATCAACTATGATCTCAACAAAATACTTTGAAATATGAGTACTCAAACGGGAACACTTGAAAAATTTCACAAACTTCTGAACTACTTTTCCCCCACACTTTAAAGTTCTCACTTTTATATATAGTGAAATGAGAACTCAATAGGGATAGGGGGACAAAAGAAGAGAGAAAAAATAAACTCTTCTAATCTTGTATTCCATTTGGGTGTTAGGCTCCTCCAAATTGAATGACCTCTCTTTTGGCACAAAAAGAAACCCAACTTTATTACAAAATCCATGACTATAAGAGAGAAAAGTGTCACTAATCTAAAGTTCTAAACAACTATAGACTATAGAGTGTGTGTGGGTCCAGTGAACTCCCATTAACTGCCTCCCTTTTTTATCTGATAAATCACCGAATCCTATGCTTCTACTCTTTCCAAATATTCTTCTTCTCTCTCATTTCCACCATTTTTTGTCCCTTACCATATACAAACACCTGAATCATCTTTTCTCTCTCTCTCTCTCTCTCTCTCTCTCTCTCTACCATCTAGGCATCTACAACCAAAATCCAATTTTCAAATTTCAATTGAAGTTTCATTTTTAAATAAGCTTGCATTAAATGGGACATAGGGTTTGATGCATAACCACATTTCCCTCTCCATCCTTTCAAAAGTCAACTACACAGACTCTACCATTTGATTATCACCATCACCATCACCATCATCACAGTTACAAAGTCCTCTCTCCTTATTCAAGTTCTTTTGTTTTTTGTTTTGATTTTTTTAACCAGATACACTGTGTCAAGTTCAAAAAATATATATTTTTGAGGGTGTTTCTTTCTGGGTCTAATGAGAGAGATCTGAATCTCATTTTTTAAATCTTACCCTCTTCTGGCAACATTTATGTCTGCCTTTTAATTGCACATTCAATTCTCTTTCCCATGTATCTTGATGCTTGTATATTACATTATTACATGCCGGTTGTGTGACACATTTTTACCCACAGAAACTAAATCAACTCTTTATTTTTGGGTGAACCATAGACCATCATTCAGTCCCATTGTCATCATCGCCAGAGCCTCCCTGAGCTCAAATGACTTACTGGGCAAATGGGTTTCTTGATTTCGTGTGAGACAAGGTTAAAGTTGGGATCTTTGTGAGTTTTTCTGGGTTTTCCGGTGAAATATGGACTGGGTTTTCCTGGAAATTAGAGATAGAAGCTTGCTTTCTCCGTCGGAGCAGCCTTATTTTCTCTCTCATCCGCCGCCGGATACTCCTCGCAGCCTTGAGTCCGACGGTTTCAATTTGAACAGCAAGGTTAGCCCTAGTGTACTGCTCATCATTGTGATTCTAGCTGTCATTTTCTTTATTTCTGGTTTACTTCACCTCCTTGTTAGATTCCTCTTGAGACCTCCTTATAGAGACCCAGAAGATTCAGATAATGTGACTGCTCTTCAAGGGCAGTTGCAGCAGCTCTTCCACCTTCATGATGCTGGTGTTGACCAGTCCTTCATTGATACCCTCCCTGTGTTCCATTACAAGGCCATTATAGGATCCAAAAACCCATTTGATTGTGCTGTCTGTTTATGTGAATTTGAGGCTGAAGATAAGCTCAGGTTGTTGCCAAAATGTAGCCATGCCTTTCACATGGAGTGTATAGATACATGGCTCTTGTCCCACTCAACTTGCCCTCTCTGTAGAGCCAATTTGCTCCCTGATTTCTCTCCAAACACCAGCTGTTCCCCCATTGTTCTAGTTCTTGAATCTGGGAGTGAGAGCTCCAGAGAGATTGTTACGGATAGAGATTCTGTTATGAGGACAAGTTCCCATCTGGGAAGAACCAGTTCTGTTTTGAGGACAGGTTCCCATCTTGGTAGGACTAGTTCTATTTTGAGAGCAAGTTCCCATCTGGGATTCAACGGGGACAGTGAATTCGGATCCTCCCGTGTTGATTTTCGTCAAAAGACGAGTGAAATTGGACCTGGGGATGATTCTGTCCCAGCAGATACTGTGGCCTCAGGGGAGAAGGTTGTCCCTGTTAAGCTCGGGAAGTTTAGAAATGTTGATGGTGGTGGCGGCGGTGGTGGTGAAGGGACTAGCAGCAAGAATGTTGATGAGAGAAGGTGCTTCTCTATGGGGTCGTTTGAGTATGTGATGGATGAGAATTCGGTATTGCAAGTACCGATAAGAACTCCGATTAAGAAGCAGTCGAGCAAGAAGCCCTCGTTGCCACTGATGCCTGGTCATAGGGCAGCAATGTCTGAGTGTGATTGTGAATCCAGAAGAGAATTCAACGGCTTTGAGACAATCAGAACTGTTGAAGCTCAAGGGAGTGCTAGCATTGGCAACAGTAGTGGGAATGCTATTGGGAGGAGCAAGAGAGAGAGCTTCTCAATATCAAAGATCTGGCTGAGGGGGAAGAAGGACCACTCCAATTTGATGGTGGATTCATCGAGCAGGGCGTTTTCTTTCCATTTTCCAGCTCATCGCAGCGCTGTTGCTGCTGATGACGCGAAGGAGAAGAGTAGTAGTGTTGCCAGGAGGACTATTTCCGAAATCGACATCAGAAGGTGGGAAAATGGAGGGAGCGAATTGGGCGGTGACGAGGAAAATCAGAGCTGCAACAGCTTGGATTCTCAAGCAAATCAGCCCTCTTTTGCTCGGAAGACTCTACTCTGGCTTGTGGGAAGACAGAACAAGGTTGTTCATTCATCCTTCTCCCCCGATGTCTAGTTTTCTTTTGTTCATTTGTTTAGATTCTTTTCTAGGATAGTGCAATGTAGTTCCTTCATTGGGAAAGGAAAAATTGGAAGATCTGTGATAGGAAAAAAAAGAAAAAGGAAGTGAAGTTTGTAAGAGATCTAAATACAAATTTTATGCTTTGTTAACTGAAAAGATGTATGATTTTCAGAACATATTTGGTAATGGAAAGCCTGGTATTCATCTTTCCACTTCTTGATTTTAGACAATGAGTTCTTGATTTTAAGTTTGTGTTCTTGATTGGTTATGGTTTTTACTTGGATGAACAATGGAAGAGAAGAGAGTAAAGTGCAAGATAGTAATAAATACAAAGGAGAGAGTTGTTAGGTGTTTAATGTTCATGCTGGGTTTTATTATGAGAGGCAATAAATGAAGAGATGGGGAATGCAAATTCAAATTGAAGTGCTCAACCACTCTTTCATCTTCTTGAATCTGAAAGCTCAGCAGAAGCTTGGCAAGCAAGGTGAGTGTGGTTACAGGCTGTTGCATTTAATGGAGGCCTATTTTTATCTACAGAAAAATGGTCCATTATTTGAATTGAAGTTAATAAGTTCACGAGAGAGAAGTGCTGTGTTGTGTTGATGCCTTGTTGTCTTGTCTGGTTTTGTAACACCTTACCTAACACCACCTCTCATGTGACTTGTCCATGCATGAAAGCTACTATTGCTCTTGCAATGCTCTCTTCTTTCACTTTCTTGCATTTGTTGTTCACTTCTCCTACACAGCATTGCTTCAATAACTAAGATCAGCCATGGCTTTGTTTCAGTAAATTCTGTGGTTGGTTGGAGCTTGAAATGCATTTGGGTTGAAATTGGTTAACAAACTTAGGTGGGTTTGGCAGCTTTGGAGGGTCCACATTTGGAATTTTTATGAAAGAAAATCTTGCTCTTGAATTTGAGATACAACTGCAACTTCTCTTGTGAGTGATTTCTGTATTCTACTGAACCAAAAAGAAGAGAAAAAAAACAAACAAAGCTCTTTAACAAGGTTAAATGCGAACCACTAAGGGTGACACAGTTGGTTAATCTAGCTGTGTGAGTGGGAGGACGTCTTAGGATCAATCCTCACTCAACACATATTGGTTTTTGTACCCTTTAGGCCGTTGCTTATAAAAAACAAAAAGGGTTATATGTGATTGAATCAGATTTGTCCCTCTTCTACTTTATGCAATATTGATCCATCTTGAACTCAATACCAAATCATCTTTGCAATTTCATATGTATCATTTGTTTTTGTATTCAACTCCTCTCCTAAAGTAATTGTTTTCAGCTCAAAAGGAAATAAATCCTACAAAGTACACAAGACTCAAATTAAAATGACCAAGACGCTGAAAAAAACAAATCACAATAGAAGATCAATGCGTAGCTTTGAAATTCATCTTTGATGCGAGAGTAAAAATCACTCAAGTGAATTAGTGTGTAGATTCGTAATTCATCTTTGGTGTGAGAGTGAAGAGTGAACCGTTTAGTATTCGGGCGTGTGATCCTTCTTTGACCTCAATTGTTGACTAAGTTCGAGAGTGTGTGTCATTCGAACATTGGTCAACATTGTCATGGTATTTTGAAAATAACGTCCTCCAACATAGAGGGAAGAGCCAAACCATTAAAGTCCTATTACATTATAAAAATCTGCCGAGGCAAAAGCACACCACAAAACACTATAAAAAAAAAAAAAAAAAGAACAAACAAACAAACAAAGTTTGTGAAAGATGCATGTAATTGCCTCAACAAAAAGATGTGCAAATAATTATGGCCACCATAACAAGGTGAATAAGCCTATCCACTAGACCTAGTAATGTGGGACACGGGCCGGACTCAAGCCAAGCCCGCGCGGGCCGCGGGCCTAAGTGAATTGGGCCTAAATAGCCCGCATATGAATCGTTAAACGGGCAAGTTAAAAAAGCATGCCAAATGCAGTTGATCTAAATTCGAAAAAATCAAATCACATTGTTTAACTGAAAAGTAAAATTTGACGCGCGACTCGAAAACCCAAACAAATTTAATCCGAACTCGAATAAATAAAATCACATTGTTTAAGTAAAAAGTAAAAATTGACATGCGGTCCAAAACTCGTACAAATATGCTCCAAACCCGAATAAATCAAATCACACTGTTTAACTAAAAAGAAAATTTGTCACACGGCTCGAAAACCTGAACAAATTCAATCCAAATCCGAACGAATCAGATCACATTATTGTAAAAAGCCCATTAGGGTAGGTAGATAAAAACCCAAATAAAAAAGCCCTATCCGAAGATGGCCCAGAGCACGAGCCCCCAAACCGACACACCGCACGAGCTGTCCACAATCCTTGCACCCCAGAAAACCTCTCTCCTTCCCCATCTCTCTCCATTCTCATTCTCCCATCAAATTCCCATCACCTCCTTCCAATTCTCACCCCAAAATCCTACGAATTCCACTGTTTCTATCAATTCCCCGACTACCCATTTCTAAATTTTACCCACCACATGCCTCCGGTTAATCCCCGCAATTTCACGGCGCAGAGCGCCGAGTCCCATCCGGCGCCTCCGAAGACGAACCCGAAGCTCCTCTGCATGGTTCTGAGGGTCATCATCATGGTCCTTGTCATTTCCCTCTTCTTCCTCTTCCTCGGCGTCGCCGCCATCATCCTTCTTAACCTCTGCGTCGCCGGAGGCGCCCTCCGCCGCCGCCTCCAACCCAATACCTCAAGTGGGCTATCTCCGCAGGACGTGAAGACGCTTCCCCAGTTTCGGTTCTCGGAATCGGATCCGGAGAAGGAGTGTGTGGTGTGCCTGGAAAGGATGAGGCAGGGTCAGTGGTGCCGGAAGCTTGTGGGGTGTACCCACGTGTTTCATAGAAGGTGCGTGGATATGTGGTTGGTCAAGGTCGCCGCTTGCCCTATTTGTCGGACCAGGGTCGGGTTTGATTCGTCGGCGACAGTGTCTGATCATGGTATGCAACTATGGGATATTGCTAGAAGCTCTGAATTCAGGGTTCGATAGATATGTAAGTCTTTCCGAACTTCTTAGATCCTTGTATTATATGTAATTTAGTTTCTGCGATAAAGCCAGTTTTTTTAGATTCAGAAATGGATCAATTGCAGCTTATCTAGTTCTGTTTGTCTCCGAATTATTGATTTTTGGTTGCATTGGAAATTGTGTGTTGAGAATATAATTTTAGATTCTCCAAGATAAAGTTAGGTGTGTTCTTGATCACATCGGTATCAGATATGCGATGAACTATTGCTGTGAATATCATTCCAAAAGCCATTGTGTTTTTACTATTAATGCTTTAGGAGTTGAATGCTTAATGATATCATTAGTGAATGTATTGTTGCCTTGTTGCCTTGTTGCCCCAGTAATGTTGTGGAAACAGAGGCATTGCTCGGATATTTTTCTCCTAATTGAATTGCATCATCAGGTGGTTGATCTAAGTACATGATGAATTTATGAGATGATCCTGGGTAATATGTGGGATGTGGATAGTGAATAATGTGAATTTAGAAAATGAGCTGAATAGGGCTTTGCAACTGTGTGATTGTACTTGACATGTTTTGTAGAGGTCTTGCAACATTGAGTCTGATATCTGTTTTATGTTGCAGTTGTTTGAGATTGTGTTTCTTGTCTATCTGCAGTTCAGTGTGAGAGGCTAATGGAGTGTATTTTTCATTAGCAATAATAGTAAAATAAATTACTATTTACTAATATATAAATGGTTTTATCTCTGAGAAAAAGATAAGGCATGATATACAGTCCAGAAGGAGGAGTCTCCAGTGAAAAGGAGATTGAATACAAACACATCATGCCCATTTGCCCTTTCAACACCAAAAGTCATTTGAAAAGAAAGAAAGAAAGAGATAAGCTAGTAGAAAAAAGAGAAATTGAATGAAGTTTTCTTTGGGGAAAAAAACATTGATAAATGACAACGACGGGTGGAATGATGCACCCAAGAGGATGCAAATGGCTGTAAGCTGGAGAGACACCTATGATTGAAGATATGCCAAAAGTTTTGATGATGAGAGAACTCCACGAGAGCTGCAAGACCACGATGCTGGCAGTGCATGCGTAGAAATCTTGGAAGAGATGCTGTGGGAGAAAGACGAGGCCATGTGTAATGGCACCATTGTTGTGGAAGAAGAGAAAAGCCAAGCCACGAGTGATGTTAATAGGTGATGACTCTAGTTTCCCAGGGCCGCAAGGGTAACATTGTTGGTGAAATGAGAAATGGGTAGGACATCTGAAACAAAGATTGAGTATATAATCGTCTAGCTGTTGGTTGAGAGGAGCCTAGAGCTTCCCTCAAACAACACCAACAATGGCATGACTTGATGAGTGGTGGTTTAAGAGTATTACTCTACTTAATTTGCTGAACTTCAATATTGTTCGGAACTTCTGTGAAAACAATATCAATTGATTTGAACTTGGTAGATGCTTTTTTTAGTTGGAAAGATTGACCTTTATTAATGAAAGATGAAACTTACATTAGAACCAAACAACTACGAAAAGCGAAAAAACAACCCAACCAAACAATATCATCTTAACCAAGGTAAGCACCCATGACCTCAATTAATGGGGCACCTAAGTCATATTAGGGGCATGAGGCAAACCTGTTTGCCCCTCGATCTGCCCAACTTATATCGAATGAGTCGGACTTTCATCACCAATAATTGAACCAGACCACCAGCTATACGTCGATCTCGAACTTGATTCTACTCCGAAGTCGTAGAACCTCTCCATCAACCCTAGCCCGTATGGGCCTCGACCTCCTAGCCCACCTTCGGCCCAACCCCATCAACATGCCGACCATTTTGATTGGCCCACAGACAGACCGGTCCTATCCACCGGTCGACCATCATGGCCCACGACCTGACTGGTCCTGTCAACCGGCCGACCATCCTTTCCGGATGCTATACCCCTCTTCCTCTTGAACACGGCCATCGCCCTCTGTCATGTCTCCTGAGCTTCCAGAAGAGTCGGAGTAGCCGACGCAGGATCCACTGCCTCATCCGAAACTCATGGTCGATCCAGACCTGATCGGATCCACCTGGCCTTAATGCTAGATCGATTACCTTTCGGCTAGGAACCCCCCCTACGCCCTCTTTGGATTGTGCCCCACCGAAGTCTTGAGCGAAGCACAATTCTTCTCAATGTGTCCCAGCCGACCACAAAAGTAGCAGAAGCTCGGGATCCGTGCTGGAAGTAAATGACATGACTTCCTGAATTGACCATCTCCATCCTAGCCCTTCTCAACTTGGTATATGCTCTTGATTTCACTCTTCTACTAGTAACCTGTTTTATTTATTTTCTTTTTACTGTCAAACATTGATTGGTTCGCTTCTAATATATATATATATATATGTCTCTGAAATTTACTTTGTTTATGTGATGTTATAGTATCACTCATTTTGCTTAAGCAAGATTCAATCCGTTAAGTTGTTAACGAAATCCGTTAAAAATAAAAATAAAAATAAAAATAAAATATGTTTTTTACTTCTTCACCCTTTGTATTTTTCATGTTTGTCCATTTTTACCATATTTTTCTCCAATTTAAAGTTTCTGGCGCTGAAAAATTCATGTTTTTGATGATACCTCTCGTAAAAAAAACTCTTAGAGATACCTTTTCAACTTTACCGTTTTGACAGTTATTTAAGCCAAGAAGACTTCTTGCAAGTGCCCAAGTTGGGACCTCCTATTAGTTTATGGAGGGGAATACTTGCATGTAGCCCAACCTCATGTATATCACATGTAGCTAATGTGATACACTCCTAACCTGACTAGAAGAATGATACATATTCATTGGGTTGTAGATGAAACTTGATTTGAAGAGGTGGCGTGCGGCTTGAAATGAATATTACTGCATCGGGTAGTGCAATTTATTATTAAAATATTACACTTGTAAACATGTGTGCTTGTTATGGTGAAATGAGATGGAATTTAATTGATAAGTGAAGGAAACCATTTGTCTTGTAGAAAAACGAAAGGCCAATTTTAACAAAAGTAGATGAGTTGAATTCCGATAACATCTCGGCCGTTGGTTTCCGATTTCTCGGCGATTTGTTTGTCAATGATTGATCTGATATTGTTCTTCTTGTATTGACCTTCGGGGAGTGAACCAGAGAGGCTCTTTTCTGCTTCGTTGACCGTTCGCTTTTCTTTGCGTTTCGATGTCCAAATTCCTTTTCCTGTTGAGACTCTTCACGCTGTTTTCGCTCTTGGTCGACGGGCTCGGACTTCGGCCTCTGGCTTGGTTTCGTACATTTCGGTTGATTTTCTGACGCTCGCGTCTCGAGTTCGTCATCTCGGGAAGAATTGAGGTTCTAGCGAGCTCCGTAACTCGCAAAACCCACCAACTTGTTTGGTTCAGTTAACATGAAAATGGTCTAAAACCAAGGCGAACCCAGAAATCCTGTCGCCGCCACCGCCGTCGACTCCAAGAAGTCCTTGAAATTGTAGGCCTTTGCTTCGGCTCCGGCCATGGACACGGTGGTAATGATCTCTTGTGTACAGACATAGCCTAATTTTTGGATGCAGTTGAAAAAGAAGAAACAGTTGAGCTCAAAGAGTAGTGGGTTTGTGATCGGGGATTTGCGTAGGCTTCAAGATGCTGTGACTATTGAACGACTTCTTCTATTTTTGCAATTTTGAAAGACGACCGTCTTCACTTTCTGCAATGCTCTTTAATTGTTGAAAGTCGATTTCATTTTCTAGTTTATTGTATCACTAAATATGAGTGTTCTTGTTTAAAGTGTAACATTTTTATTGTTTATTTACTCATTTTTCTTTAATAGGATAACAACTTGTTATGAGTATTTTGAATCTAATCAAGAAATAGCTCTAAACGAATAAAATCATCCGCCTGAGTTTTCCTTCGTCCATGACGTAATTCTTGGTGCTCTTAATCTGCACTTGCATCTGATTTCGAGACCACTGTATACGAGAAATCGCTCTGTCCTGAATCTTGCATATCATAATACATAACAAATTCGTTCATCTTCTTTACTAGCTGAACACAACAACATAAATAGTAATTTTAATTTTTTATTATTTACTCAATCAACCAACAATTACATACTATTCTAAGGCCTTGTTTGGTAAAAGATGGATTTTGGTGGAAGCTGCTGAAAGTGGATGGAAGCAGCTAGAAGCAATTTCTTACAAAAATCAATTATGCTTGGTAAATTGATGACCAGAAGTAGTGTTGAACGAAATTATATGTTTGAAAAAAAAAAAAAAAACAAGAAGTAGGTATAAAAAATGAAATTGACCAAATTGCCCTTCATGAATTTAATTGACATGCATATGTGGAGGTATATTTTGGTCTGGTTTGTATTTTATTAAAGGCCAAGTGAGCATTGGGTTGGTTTGGTTGAGTCACATAAAGCCCACTCTTTAGTTAAATAATTATTGTTTAATAATAAAAAAGAAAATAGGGTTATAATGAAAGCAAAGAAAGCATACGTTGTTTTGGGGCTATACTTTTGCCGTTGTGGTCGTCTATATCCTCACCGTTGTGGTTGTCTCCAATGATTCTGTGGTATGCTATTGGGGTATATATATATTACCCATATCGAGAAAATAAGGGATAATATTACTTTTATTATAGTAGTATAATTCATAACTAGCTTTCAAATTTATAACTAACTCATACATATGCAAATACATAATTACTATTCATAACAGAGAAGAACATTCTACCGTTTCTGTCAACTAGTCGACCATATGACATTGATTATATTAAACATCGTACTGTTCATTTTATTTACAGAATAAAGATAGTCGACTGCTGGAAAATAAACAGTCGACCATTTCTAGGTTTCTTCACATTGCTCGTGAAGTCACAACAATATACCATCTTTAGTTTAAAAAATAATAATATACTAGTATTACATCCCGTGCGTTGTGCGTTGCACGGGTTGATAAGAACTTGTAATATAAAAATATTTCTAGTCTAATTTGTGTTATAGGCATATGGAAATTATATTGACTTTCAATCTAATGACAACTTATTACAAATTATTTTTACGTGAGAACTTATAAACTAATTTAGAATTTCAGTAATTTTCAATGTGAGAGTACGACAAAATGAGAGTGTGTAGATATTTTAAACTGAACATATAAACTTTAGTATCAAAATTAAACAATTTTCAAATAATTTTCAACTATTAATTAGTTGTACAACAAAGATCATATTTTTATAATTCGTCTTACAAACAATTATCTTGAATTCAAAAGTACGTTCGGTTAAAATTATAAGTTCAATATTTCATTTTTGAACTAAAAGTCATATCATATTCTAATGAATTTTCATCTAATAAAATATTAAAATTCAAAGTTCACATGTTCATTTGTCAATTCAAATCGCCAATTACACACAATTCATATGAATTAAGAAAGTTAATCATAATAATTTTAGCAAAAAA
>JAYMTH010001450.1:0-14990 GCA_036897465.1 Pelargonium australe | reverse complement strand
ACATTATTTGTGTGACGTTTCCGAGGGAGCTGGTGGTGTTTGATTTGCAGTATGAGACGGTGCTTTTTTCGGCTGCATTGCCTCGCGGCTGCTCCAAATTTCTTGATGTGTTGCCTGATCCAGATAGTGAGTTACTGTATTGTGCCCACCTTGATGGAAGGCTCAGCACTTGGCGGCGGAAAGGGTAAGCACAAGTTGGACCTCAATTCTTATTTTGGAAATTTTCTGGTTTCTTTCCTTATGTGCTTATCAATGATCTAATATACTTTGATCATCTAGTTCATCTTTGAATTTATAATTGAAATTCACCAGCTCCACCTAATAAATAAGTAGAGGAAATGTTGTTGACATTGATAAATTAATGACTTCAACATGTTTTTAAAGAAGGGTAAGTTGTCAAAACATGCTCTTGACAAATGTAAGAAGAAGCCATTGACTCTAAAATCCTAGAAAACCTTTTTTTCTTATGTAAATTTGTAACTTTTGGTTGAAGTTTACTAAAATCTACATCCCATATGTGGAATTTAGCTTTTCTAGTTTCAAGTTGAATCAAGGGAAAAAAACTGTTCATTTGTGTACGTTTATGTGGTTGAATCTATGGTTTTTCTAATTTTGTAGATGAGGTTCTGATAAACATACATAATATGACTGTTGGCTGTTATTGTCAATGAAGTGTCTTTTTAGTAACTGCAGCTTTTAACTTGCATTTTTGCATACTTGCTATTGCTGAAAATAGAAGCTTTTGAATATAATCTGATTCATTGGCAATTCTTAGCAAGTGATATTTAAATTAGGGAAAGCCTAGGTGCACAAACTAAGTGCACAAATGGAGATCCAACCCTTGATTCACTCCTCCCACAAAGCCCCCTGCTGACACCTAAGTTTTTGTGCACCTAGGTGCTCCCTTTAAATTAAGGTTGTTTCTCCCGACAAAAATATAAAGCTAACTAATTAACAAACTTTGTTTGGCCTAGAAAATACTTATTTGCATTTCATCACAGAGATGAACAGGTGCACCAAATGTGTGCAATGGAAGAGTTGATGCCCTTAATAGGATCATCTGTTCCTTCTCCTACAATGCTATCTGTCATTGTCTTCCAATCAAATTCCATACTACAAAATATTGGAAAGATTTATTCTGATTCTGATGGGCCTCATTCTTCAGACCCAGATGTGGATTTTTATAGTCCTTTTGACCTTTGTGATGAATCTCTTCTAGCTTATAAGACACATTTGATCTCTATTTCTGATGATGGAAAAATTTGGAAATGGCTCTTAACTGCTGAGCGGATTGGAGATAGTCAGAAGGATGTTAAAAACACGGGGGTGGTTGCTGATGCCAGTGATGTGCCAGTTACAAGAACCAGCATTGATATCGCTGTTTCTTCATCCGATGGCCTTCCTCTAGAATATGGCCAGCAGCGAGAGAATGCGAGAGGTGGCAGAGGCAACATATTAAACAATATTCTCACCCAGACAGATTTATCATTCAAGGTTAGTGAATTGACATTATCCTCTTTGATCCTTATTTCCATATTATTTGATGCAGTTACTTGGTACTTGAAGCATGTAACATTATGGCATGACTTGCAGCAGCACCCTAATTATATTACTTAACAGAAAAAAACTGGATTTATCTTAAAATAGTTTAGATGTTTTTTTTTTTTTTTTTTTTTTTTTTTTTCCGATCAGCAAAAGTAGTTTAGATGTCTATAAAATAGTTTAGATGTTATAGACATATTTTTATATTGGCATCTTAAATATGATGTTTAGAATGGATTTTTATATTTCTTAATTATTAATGCTCAAACTCTTTAATTTCCTCATTTGTTATATGTCATGATATGCATATATTACAGTGGTATAATTTGGTCAAGCTTCTATGTTACGATTGCACTGAAGTGCGAAGGTATCCCCCAATATTTTTCTCTTTTGGTATCAGTTGTCTAGGCCATTTACAAGGGCTATCAATGGTGAATACTGTTATTTTTTGTTCTCACTCATTTTCTTCAAGTTATTTCTACAAGAATTAACATTTAATAGGTCAACTGGTATGATGCAGGTTAGCTTAGTTGGACAACTTCAGCTTCTTTCTTCAACAGTGACTATGCTGGCTGTACCATCTCCATCATTGACTGCTACTCTGGCCCGTCAGTAACAACTTTTGGTTTACATACAATTTTTCGCTAAATTCCCCATGTATTAACTTTGCATCATCTTTGAGCTTAGGGTGGAAATTTGTAAGTTGATATGTTAGTTAAATTGATGTGAAGGTGGGGGAAACTATCCTGCTGTAGCGGTTCCTCTGGTTGCTCTTGGAACTCAAAATGGGACAATTGATATTGTTGATGTTTCAGCCAATGCTGTTGCAGCGAGTTTTTCTGCTCATAACGGTATAGTTAGGGGATTACGATGGCTCGGAAATTCTCGATTGGTTTCATTTTCATATAATCAGGTATTGAATATTTGATTTTAGGTAATGTATTGGATTTAAAAAAAATTCTACTGCTTTTAGAACTTCTGAACATCATCTGTCTCATGCCTCCAATATGGACTGAATGTTTTTTTCTTGCAATCTTGAAGTTAGATTCAATTAGTTCCTTGCTTTTCCTGTTTCATGGGCTCATTATCTCGTCTATATATTACCATTGTGGACTCAGGTGAGTGAAAAAACTGGAGGCTACACTAATAGGCTTGTCGTGACATGTCTAAGAAGTGGCATCAATAGGCCTTTTCGAGTGCTACAGAAACCAGAACGTGCACCAATAAGAGCTTTAAGGGCTTCTTCATCTGGAAGGTTAACTTCATGCCTGCATTCTGGTCTTAATAACACCTTCATATCATAGTTCAGGTGTAATTTGTGAGCATCTCTTATATGGCCTTTTCTCTTTCTAAATGTTCATTGATATATGCTACATATTATCTGCTCATTGTTTAGCTTAATGTATTTCTGTTTGTATATAAATTGGTAATTTCATTATTGGGTTCCATCCCTATACATATGCCTAACCTACAAATACTATGATAAAACCAAATTTATCCTAAAACACTCGGGACTTTCTTTTAGTTTTTTTTTTTTTTTTTCATATGTGAGTAAAGGTCTTTGGTTGTAAAAGTAATTGTATTCACTTTCAACAGTGATGAATCACCACAACATGGATAGTAGTGGTCGTGACTCAGTCAAGCTATTAGTGGTTGAGACTCATCCAAGACACAAAATAAATGGATCCAGGCCCATGAGTTCATTGGGGCGGGTAAGGGTGTTAATTTATGAGGTGACATCACCTCATTAGCACGACTGAATCTTAGCCACTTAAAGTTCGTCTGAAATTCTTTTTTCTCAAATTATATTAAAAGATCCAAAAAATCAAGTAAGAAAAATAAGTTTGAAATTCTCATGAGATGTTGAAGAGAAATATTATTGGCTACGCAAGCAACATATGATTGTTGCCGGAATCAAGAAAGCTCAAGCAGAGGAGCAACAAGCTTTAAATATGTTAATTTTTTGATTAACTCTTGAACTTCTCTATTCTTGATTGATTGATAAATGCCATAGTAGACTCCTTTCTCTATTTGATAAACGATGACGTGTTTGAATCTAGTTCTATTTTTTTTCTTCTTAGAATTAGTATGCGTTTAGCATGTGGATGTTGACATTGGTCCATAGCTTTAAACTAGGGATTGTTAGAAATTTTGGTGTTGATTTGATTTTGAGGTTAGGTCACATAGCATAGTTAATCTCCTATAAATAAAAGTTGTATTTCAGTGCACTGATACAATAACTTTTCATCCCCTTTTCTGTTATTCTACACTATCTATATCTAATGTTTGTTCTAAACTAATTAGAAATACATCTTCAACAATTGTCAATGACTTTTGCAAAAACAACAAATTTGCAGGTATCTCCTAATTATGTTTCGTGATTCACCTGTGGAGGTTTGGGCAATGACGAAAATTCCAATTATGGTAAGTTGGTATATACCTTTCCTTTTTACAACTTCCAGTAAATATATATTGTAATGCTTTCACTGCATTAGGTTGTTCGTCAATTTGATGATATACTTGTACATTTGATAAGCTTAGAGGATTATGTGTATGTGTGTGTAAGATCTTGCATCACTTTTAAAAAAAAAAAAAAAAACAAAGAAACTAGAACTAAAGAGACCTTCTCTTTGAGTGGGAATGAGAGGGTTAATAATGGAAGAACGATGAAACGGGAGAGTGAGAACATAAACTCTTGGTCTAAGCCTCCCCTTTTTATGATAATGATACCCTTTATCTATGAGAGTTAAAAAAAATTGTGATATATTATTAACAATGAGAATACCTTATTTATAATACACAAGAGTATCAATAAGGATTGCTAATAATAAGAGATTTCATTTATCTAAGTTTCTTATTTTATACAATTAACTCTAACACCCTTCCTTAAGTAAGAGGGTAATAACCACTAAGGGTGGCGCAGTTGGTTATTCCAGCTGCCCACTCAACACATTCTTGGTGGTGGTGGTGTAAGAGACCACTTTGGTGCGGTAAGGTGCCAAAAGCCCTAGGCTAGAGTTAAGAGGCAAAGTCTCTTTCCTAAACACTATTGGTTCCTTATTCAAGCTTGCATATATTCGTCTTGTAAGGTTCCTTAGGCCATTGTAAGAAAGGATTTCGGCACCTTTCTGTATCAAAAAAAAAAGTAGGAGGGTAATTGTCATATGCTCCAACCTTGTTACACATATACTCAATATGAGAACCACTAAGGGGTTTTGTGAAGATATCCGCAAATTGATCGTTAGAGTTGACAAACTCAATCACAATAACACCATCCTTTACGAAGTGGCAGTCAATTTTCTCAATTTGATTAGCCCTCTCATGAAAGATTGTTTGAGTTGAAGGTAATATAAAAGGTGGCTTGATTGTCACACATGAGTTTCATGGAGTTATTCTGCCAAACTTGTCCTGGTAGGAGTTTAACATTGTGATCCATTAAAGTATCAACTGGCTTCACTCTAATAGGTTGGCTTCTTCAAGGATATCTAAGGCATATTTTTTGTAGGGATATTAAAACCTCATCTTTTGATTGTGCAACTTCAGTGCCTAGGAAGTATTTGAGTTTTTCCATATCTTTGATCTGAAAATGTTTGAAGAAGTGACCCTTTAACAGTTTGATATTGTTGAGATTATTACCAGTGATTTCTATGTCATCAACGTAGACTATACAACAGATACAGTATCGTGATGACAAATGCCGATAGAAAACTGAATGATCAGCCTCACTCCACGTCACCCCGAATGCTTGAACCATAACACTAAATCTACCAAACCAAGGTCTTGGAGATTGCTTAAGACCGTAAAGAGACTTCCTGAGCTTCCATACCAATCCAGAACCCTCCCAGCAAGTATGTTTTCAATCTAAGACTGACAGGATTGAAAAAAAAAAAGGCATTCTAGGATGTCAAGAGTATGTGATGAACTCAGTTCAGATCAAATTGCCTTGCCTAAAATTCCATCCCTAGTTGCTTAAATGGAAAAGAGATATAAGTTATACATTCTAAGAGCTGGAGTACCATTGCCTGGTCAGGCTGGTCTTTTTCGAGAACATCAGTTGAAGTGTTGTTTTCACTTTGATGTGTATTTGTTATTACTTCAACATTAATTGCAGAATAGAAACTCGTTGTAACTTTCAATATGGACATATGGTATCACCTGATTTTGCCATCGATATATATATATATATATATTTGAGTGGTCTTATTTATCATGTAGATATTTATTGTGCTTTATATATCTATGTAGCTTAGATCATTAGCTCTTCCATTTACGGTGTTGGAATGGACTCTTCCGACAGTTCCACGGCCAGTTCAAAATGGACCGGTTAGGCAATCATCTTTATCCTCTAAAGATCATGATCATGTGTCACCAGATGAAGGATCTTCACCAACTGCATCAGATTCTAGTGAGCTTGTTTACTTGTTGTGTTAATGTATTGTACAGACTACTGGCGGAATTAGATAGTTAATGCCTTGTTTTTTCAGATTCTCATAACGATTGAACTGAAAAGTTACCTTAATATGCAGAAAACTCAGATGGTCCCCATGATGACAGTTCTGAAAGTTTTGCGTTTGCACTAGTCAATGGTGCACTCGGAGTTTTTGAGGTTCATGGGCGGAGAATCAGAGACTACAGGTAAAATTCTTCTACTTGAATGTCCTTGTGTTGTAGTTGGTATCAAGTTGTATAACATTATATTCTACGGGGCATGTTTTAGCCATTGCAAGTGCATTTGTTATAGTTGAGTTTGAGTTACAGTTTCCTAAGTCCTAACTCTACTAGTAGATAATGCTTTTGGGATATGAACTTCCAGATTATTAATCCAAAAATTAAAAAAGAAGATAATGTTGTTTGGAAGAATTATAAATTTTCACTTAACACATATGCGCTTGAATTATGATTTATCTGTGTTTATAAAACTTTGATTTGTAAGTTCATTTGTAGATCTCATAATTCTCATTGAATTTTCATTTTGTTTGTCCCCAGACCAAAATGGCCTTCTACGTCATTTGTTTCATCTGATGGATTGATTACAGCAATGGCCTACCGCCTGCCTCATGTAGTATGTATCACCTATTCTCAAATTATTTCATCTTATGGTAGCATTGATCAAAACCTTACCACAGATTTTTATAGTAAGAGGCACTGATGTTAATAGTTCCCAGGTTATGGGAGATGGAGCTGGGAACATTCGATGGTGGGATGTAACAACTGGATATTCTTCCTCATTTCACACTCATAGAGAAGGAATCCGGAGAATCAAATTTTCTCCTACTGTTGCTGGAGATTGTAGCAGAAGTCGGATAGCTGTACTGTTTTATGATAATACGTTTTCAGTTTTCGACCTTGTAAGTATGGAAAATGCAAGTTAATTTATATTTTTCTCTTCTCAATGCTGAGGTTGTTTAGTACTTTACCATTTGCTCTCAACCCAATCGGCATTCATAAAGAATCAGTGAGAAACTTATAATGATGTTAATTTTGCACCGTTGATTCTGGGTTTGGTATTAAATATTTGGACAAAACATTGTAACTTGTACCATTGGAGAGGAGAATGAATTAGGTGACATTTTAGGAATGATTTTAGAGTATTTGCATTAAAGTATGTAAGGAGATTTTTTTGGCTGATTATTACTTTAGCTTCTAGCCAATTATAAAATATTTCTGGAAATGAGAATATTAGAAGATACAGAGGAAACTCACAATACCATTTTATGGAAAAATACCCTGTATTTTTCTGTCCTAAACCCCTATGAAAATTTCCACATGATGTTGCAATTTTATCTTAGTATCAATTTAATATTGTATGATTCTGCATGTACAGTATGAGTTTGCCAAATGAAGTTTATAGCTGGCTTGCGAAAATAATGTTTCTATATGAAAATAGAGCTTTTGAAGACACAAACACACTTGGAATTATTGAAATAATAACTTTCCAGAGGATTTTTCTTTGATTGACCCCGAATCTACACATGTTTTGCAGGATTCACCGGACCCTTTAGCCAGTGCCTTTGTACAACCTCAAATTCCTGGAACCCTTGTATTGGAACTTGATTGGCTGCCTTTGCGAACTGAGAAAAGTGACCCACTGGTATTGTGCATGGCTGGAGCTGATAGTAGCTTTCGCCTTGTTGAGGTTATTATGTAAGTACCATAGATTGGTTCATTTTTTAAACTCTTGTTAAGATCTTGTTTTCATCTTCTTTATTTGAGGCTATTGAGTGGATACCTTTAATACTTAATGACTAATTGTAATTTAAGACATGTAACAGAACCTGCTTGGGCTAGCCAGCCAACTCTAGTTCTACAACTCATCCCTTTTCCTGTCGAACTAAGCTCCTTGAGCAGATCCCATGTTAGCCCCAAGGCAATGGTCTCTAACTAGAAAAGTAAATTATCGAGCATGAGAAACTTTAGGTCTAGTGGATCCTGAGAACTCACTTGAATAAGTAAATATTACTAGACCAGACAAAAGCAACAAGCAATGAAACCAAAAACAGATGAAGCACCTAAACTCTTAGACAGGTAAGTCTTGTTGGACCACACAAGTGCTTGATGAGCCCACAGCCCCACACAAATGGTTTGCTCAACATATGCCAGATTCCACCTAGTATCGAAATTGAAGAACCCAATTACATTGTGATCTCTGTTGGTTTTGATTGGTGAGTGAGCAATGGAGGTGGATGATGAGTACAATGTTAACTGATTTTGTGTATGTGTGTTTGTTGTATAATTTTTTCCGCATTGTATTTCTATTCTATTTAAAACAATTTCTATTAGAGATTGGGATATTGGATAATCTTGATGTTCATATCTTGCAGAAATGACAAAAAACTGAGACTACAGCGCAAATCTATGAAAGAAAGATTTCGACCAATGCCTCTATGCGCACCCATACTATTTCCTACCCCACATGCCCTGGTAGTAATTATTTTATGGTTTCAATTACCCTTTTTTCATTCAGATAACAAATTGTGGAAGATATGATGCTTGTGAATCACTTCTCCCTTGCCCCAATTAACAAATATAAAAAAGAATATAGCTGGAGTCGTATATTTTAAATATAAAGTTTCTTCTTTATTTATGGGGGACATGTACATCAAGAAACAACAATTTCAAATATAATGGCACCTTTTCTCCCTTGAAGAAATTTTCTTTTGGAAATTAGAGAATGAGTGTGAATTATTGTTGGTTCTTCTCTGCAGGCTTTGCGGATGATATTGCAATTGGGTGTTAAACCCTCGTGGTTTAATACTTGCAGTACAGTTATAGATAAGAGGCCTCACTTAATTACAGGGACTACTTCAGCCACATCAGATCTACGTAGCTACATGATTGATTCACCACCTGTTGGTGACACTGTTGTACCAGAGATGCTCCTCAAAGTGTTGGATCCTTACCGAAAAGAAGGTAGGATCTATTTTTTACATTTTAGTATTTGATGTAAATTAGCTTTTTCAATTACATGTTTCAAAATGTTTCATTGCTCAGGTTGCATACTTGATGATGACAATGCTAGATTATATGCTACTGTAGTGAATAAAGGTTGTGCTGCGAGGTTTGCCTTCGCAGCAGCAATCTTTGGTGAATCATCTGAAGCACTATTCTGGTTACAGTTGCCTCATGCTCTTGATCACTTGATGAATAAGTCAGTAAATAAAGCTCCACTGAAACCCCCTGTATCAGCACTAATTCCAGAGCAAGGCGACACAACTTTGCTGAGTAGGATAACATCAAAAGAGAATTCAGAGCCCGAAACAAGAAAAACATTGGTAGGTTTGCCATTCTGAGTGTATATCCATGTCAAAGTTTTCATTTTTGTTGCTACCTAATAATAACTCATATACCTTAGTTTTAGTTTTTTTTTTCTTTTTTCATGTGATTAGTTCCAAGCATTAAATATTTTTCTTGGTAATTTTTTTCTTATTATTTCTGAACTTTACGTTGTTAACTCTAATGTAAATTGTGCTGTCTGGTTAACAGAATCAAGTTCACCTTAGCTTGATGGCTTTTGAGCAAGAAGAGTTGTGGGAGAGTGCCAGTAAGCGTATTCCATGGCATGAGAAATTGGAGGGGGAAGAGGCGATTCAAAATCGTGTACATGAGTGAGTTCTCCATATTATTGTTCTTTTATTTTTTTTTTATGTTTTCGCAGGTTACACGTTTCCTTTCAGTTTTAAGGCAAGCTAGTCATCAATATGAATGAGCTTCTCATATGGAGCTACTAACTATGGTGCATACCTATAGTCTCTTGGCTAGATTCGTTATACTTAGTAAGTATATATATTATGACAGACTCGTATCAATTGGGAACTTGGAAGTTGCAGTAAGTTTATTGCTCAGTACTCCTCCAGAGAGCTCCTACTTCTATCCAAATGCTCTACGTGCAGTTGCCCTTTCTTCTGCTGTGTCAAGATCTCTCCACGAACTTGCAGTGAAGGTGAGTATTTATTTGAAACTGCTGCTGTTTGATCATCACAATATATACATTGTGATCGGAAAAAATGGGTTTATTTCCATGCATTTTGACTTCTGATTTACTTCTGTGTGATCATCTAGGTCGTCGCAGCCAACATGGTCAGAACTGACAGGTCACTGTCTGGAACACACCTTCTATCTGCTGTTGGAAGATATCAAGAAGCATGTTCTCAGGTTAGGCTATATTTCTTCTTACCATATTTGTGTTCTTTTCTACTTATGGAATGTACAGTGTTGATGTACTGTGCATCCACTAAATGTGGAGATTGTGACTGTGAGCTCTTAATTTACTTAATTTGACTCTCCACATACTACCTTAGGCTTTTGGGTTGGAGGAAATATAACATGAATTAAAGCTGATTTATTGTTGGACATGTGTGGGCGTGTGGCTCATGTGTAATTGTTTGTCCATGTGCAGAGCAGGATTGCATGTGAGACAGAGTGTTAAGTATTCCACGTTGAAGTTTTGTGGAGTTTGAAACCTCCCTTATCCAGTTTCGTTTCCAGTCTCACTTTTGATGCTCTTGAACCCAGCCTCATCATCTTGAGAATCTTCATGATCTTGAAACTCTTGAAGCTCAAACCTATATGTTGTCCTAAGAAAATATTATCTGATCAATCGATTCTAGTCAGGCCTTTACTTAATAGCTTAGTTAGGTTAAAGTAAAGTTTAACATGAAATTATTTATTTTGGAAGCTCTCTGACTGGTCTTTCACAATTGGCACTGTTTCCTTGGTGCAGTGCCACAGTGCTGCCCGACAGAACCAAAATAAATTTCTAGATCGGTCCCTGAATATCAATCTTAATATCTGTGCAATTAGATAATCTATATTACAAAATTAATGACATGGACCTTTTATGGAATATCAGAATTAGCTGCAAAGGAGGTGATAATATATGTTCATGGATGCTTAGTCAAATGAATTTGGAAAAAATAAATAAAGAATGAAACAATGATTACACTTATTGAAAGGTTTTTCCAGATATAGAGGCCTTCTTAGTGGCATAGGAGTCTCATTTGATGAATATCACACTTTCTAGCAATAAATTAATCATGAGAAGGACATTAACATGATATACCTCCTTTTACACCTTATCTAGACTGATTATTATCTCTCTCTTGTGCAGCTACAAGATGCTGGATGCTGGACAGATGCTGCAACTTTAGCTGCTACTCATTTGAAAGGATCTGATTATGCAAGGTTTTCCTTTTGTTCTTTGTTGTATTAAGATATCTCGAGGTTTCTTTTTACCGCACTTTTGGAATAAATAATATCCTTTGCACTTGAGCTTTTAGAGAAACCAGGTGTTCAACATTGTAATGAATGGAGATCCCATGCTAAAACCACCATATATGCTTCTTCCATGGGTAATGTGTTAGGCCAACCTGATTAAGGGGATACATGACAGGAAGTGTTAGAAAGAGAGAATAATTGTTAAGTTTGATAATGGGCAACATATAATGGTTTCGGCTTCTCACGCTAAAAGATCAATGTTGAGGTTTTGTATGAGAAGCTGCAGTGTAGTTTCTTCATGAAATGTTCATCACTTTGGTTAGAAAGAGAAGAAGAAGAAAAAAAAAACTTGATTTTGTTAGCATCCTTTCTACAGGGTACTGCAAAGATGGGCTGACTATGTCCTTCGCACTGAACACAACATCTGGAGGTATTTATCTCATTATCTATCATCTTCCCGGTAAAGTTATCCCTAAAATTGTTGCATTCTGATATGTTTAGGTACGATATGATGCAGGGCTCTAATTTTATATGTTGCAGCGGGTGCATTGCAAGAGGCATTGGCTGCTCTTCGTGAGGCACATCATCCCGATACAGCTGCCATGTTCATTCTTGCTTGTCGCGAAATCCATGCAGAAATCATTTTGAATTTGGAGAACTCAAAGGATGAATCAACGTCAATAAACAAAACACAAATGTACTTGCCTGGGTTTAATCCAGAAAATGAAGATGTCCTTGCTGTTGGGGAATATTTTGGGGAATACCAAAGAAAATTAGTGCATTTTTGCATGGACTCGCAACCATATTCGGACTGAACAGCCCTGCCTGAGACAGATACTATGTTTGGCAGAGATGCATAAGAGCACAAGGCCAGCGGAAAAGAATCCCATTGTTGGTGCGAGTGTGTGACACCCTCGTATAGACATTGGATTATCAGGTTGTTAAATTTTTTGGCCATGAAACGTCCTGAAGAGTTGGCAACACGATGAACTTGAAGAACTTGAAAAAGGTTTGTCTTTTATATGATGAAGAAACAGAAGCAAGTTTATCAGAATGTGTGTTGGCAAGGTTGTAGAAAATTACTTGAAGGTGTGGAAGGGTATGTGATGTATAAAATTTTGATAGCAGCATGTTTAAGTGTTTTGGTTTTGGTAGGAATTGATTGTAAAGTCACTGATACATATATGCTTTAGACCAAACTTACTGTGTTTTGTATGTATTTCAAACATTAAGCAATAACTCCAATGAATCATAGCTTCCAAATCTCACACTTCCAACAAATCCCCAAGATTTTCTCCAATGGACATGCTAAAACTGTGGGTTCAATGTGGAAACTTAAAACAGTTGATGATACATATATTATAGTCATGAATCACAGCAGTTGCATATGCAGAATAAAAAATACAAATGAGCCACATATACCAATTACATATGTTTCCTGCCTAAACCTATCTTATTAGCAGGAGATGTAAACACTTTTTCATATATACGTGAAGAAAACAGAAATAACCAGTATTCTTCTATCTGAACATGATCATATAGATGAACAAGTCATGAGCTCATAGTTTTGATTCTGTCAAGAGGAACACAGTCAAGTCACATATATAATTTGTAAACAGAATTTGACCCCTACTTTCGATACAACCAAATGAGGAAAACAGTTTTAACAGAAGTAGAGAATCCTGTGAAGATACAATAGGTGGGTGGCAACTGAAAAATATAATAAAGAAATAGAGAAAATAAATCTGCAAAAAAGAGCAAAAACAAATGAACACAATGGGTAAGCACAGAAGACAGTAAATCTTCAATGGGTATAGAGAAGCATTACAGTGAAGTCGATCGTATTTATAACAGGCCAATTCGCATCGAGTCAGCTCAGTAGGGGGCATAGTAGTACCCTCCAGGCTGCCCCATTCCATTCACCGGTGGCATTCCATAAGGCGGTGGCATTCCATAAGGCATCATTTGCTGGGGATTAGGGCCATAGAAGCCAGTGCTACCACCGATTTTAGCCAAACTAACTTGGCCTTGCATCCCTTCCCTCCCATACTGCTGCCATAGCTGCTGTTCCTGCACGAGTAACGTCTGCTTCTTCTCCATGTCAGCCATCTGCACGTACGAAGGAGGAGGCACTACAAGGGAAGCTGCAAAAGGGTCCTGATTCCCCACTGGTTGAACGGTACCATCAGGGGCAGGCAATGCAAGGATTGGTGTTGCACTCTTGCTCGTGCTGGGCAATGCCACACTACTTGCACTACCACCACTCAGTTGAGTGTGACTCACATGCTGCCTCACTGCTCCCTGATCATACATTCCATTGAGCATCAATGAATCAAAACCACCGGCCAATGCAGCTTTTTGCTTGGACAGATTGCTAGTTGACTCCACCAAAGCCAGTTCCCAATCTGCTTTACCACTCTCAGCAGCTGGTGTCTGCCATGCTGAGGTCACTTCAGGCTCTCCATTTGAGGGGAATGTTTCCCATGTACCATTTCCATTTCCGGGTCCAGAGAACAGAGCCAGAGCGAATTTGTTGCCTTGATCATCAGCTGTAATTCCATCATCCCTCAAGTTCACCAAATCTTGAGTCTCCTCCTGAACTTGTGGCTTAGGAGCTTCAGGTGGAGGTGGTGGTGGTGGGGTCCAGTTCTCAGGCGCTGGAAGAGCCTTTATTTCATTCATATCTGGCTCGGGTTCAGGTTCTGGTTCTGGTGCTTTCTCCTCCTGAACTCTCTCAGGGCTTTTTGGCCCCTTCGCCATCTCCTTCAAGAAACCCTCCAGCGTCCCCAAAAGCTTATCAGTAATTCTCTGCACCTCTGGGAACTCAGAGGATCTAGCAATGCCCACATCCTTGCACCAATCATAAAACCCGACAAGTTCATCGATCATCTTTGCTGCACTAACATACGCATCAAAAGCCTTGACACAATCCTGATACTCCATCTCCATAAACCGATCCAACAAAACTCCTAACGCCTCGCATATCTCAACATATATACCAAAACTCTCCTTGACAACCCGGTAAAGTGACACGAGCACCAACCTGCTAGTCTTGGCAGTACCAGCCGGCCTACAACCCAAAACCCGATCAAATACCCGCAGCAAACGATCCAATTTGGCCAAAACCCTCTCGGGCTTCATTTCCCTGATTGGGGTTCCCTCTTTTTTCTGCTCCTTTCCTGTCGGCTCACTCAGATCCCCATAGGATCTTGCCCTCCTGCCCATCCCATAATTACCCTCATCCCTAAACTCTCCATACTCACGCCGCGGAGGCCCCCACCTATCATCTCTCTCCCCAAATCTATCACCACCACCACCACCACCACGGCCGCTGCCACCGCCAGCACTTCCTTTACCTTTCTTCTCATACACCAAAGACTCAACCTTCTCATCAAGATACATAGCATAACACCTCACAAAAGCCGCGTGATCCCAGGAATTGGAATGTGCCTCATCTCTAAAATCTGACAAGTTCAAAACCCGCATCCCTCTACGGGTCGCAAACACAATCTCCTCCTCAAACAAGGGGTGCCCATCGGCCAGGAGCCTGTGGACAAGCATCAGAACCTTGAGAGCCACAATCCAATCGTGGGTCTTGCTGAGGCGCTTGGAAATGATAGCAAGACACGCATTGACATAGCCTCTGGAGGACCAAGTGAAGCTAATGATCTCGCGCATGTACTTGTCGTCGGCGGGGTCCTCGTCGTGGCTCGGTGCCCTGCCCACCAAAACCT
>JAYMTH010001449.1:0-14992 GCA_036897465.1 Pelargonium australe | reverse complement strand
GCGTAGAATCGCTTGCACATCCCTAACTCATGCACGTAGCCCTAATACTTGATGCAATTGGTGAACCCCGAATTCTTAGATTTCTTTCTCATTGATACATTCTTAAATATTTTCCAAGTTTACTTTCGTTTACATTCTGCAAACAATTTCCTCACTAAAAACATAAATCTTTACTTTTGAGTTGCTATTTTTTGTCAATTGATTTTTTCTTTTCCGTCATTGGCGGAGCTGGGGGAGGGCAATGGTAGCCAGCTGCCCTCCCCAGATCGTTATATACTTTTAAATATACATATGTTTTGGATATCAATTCCTGGTTCAGTGGCAAAAGGCTTGGCTATGCCTATGACAAGGTTCAAATCCTAGGCCAGCAAAATTAATACTATTTTTTGCCTGCCTTATTCCTAATCTCTGGCTCCGCCACTGTTCCCCGTGGTTCGACAACCCTATTTTATCACTATTTGACAGCAACGTCAAGACTTATATTTTCTATTATCAAACAAATATAGAAATTTAAACTTACTAAGTATGCATATAAATCTAATTTATCATGTGAAAATTGAGAATTACAGAAATCTAGAATTAAATTGGTGACTGAAAGAACGATTAAGAAGTGGTAAAAACAAGCGAGTTAGTCACGTACATTTGCAAATGAGTAATGTTGTAATCTATTTGATTCATGCAATGCTCTTTCCAAGCAAAAACACATTCCCAACCTTCACCGTTATAAAGGGTGTGCACGGGAAGTCAAACCGTTCCGTTGATACATACGGCGAACCACCTTGCTCACTACATATTCATAAAACCCTGAACCATTCTTCTTTAACTATTTTGTGTTGTGTTTTACTTTGCGGGTCACAATTCAAATTGCGGGTTAATACGACCCAATGGTTATTATTGAGTCTAATTGGGTCAAGACACGATAGTTCATAGACTAAATTGAGTTGACGATGAAAATAGTGGGCCCAAAATCTTAGAAGCGTAAGAGGGCCCACATTGTATGGAGGGCTGGGCCGTATCTAAGCCGTATCCCATTTCCGCGCGTTCGCAATATACATGTATCCACTCTTTGCTATAAAGCACTTCACATTTCACAATTCCAACTCCGAAGCGCCTCTCTCTCCTCTCTCTCTCTCTCTCTCTCTCTCTCTCTCTCTCTCGAGCACATTTCTCAAATTCAGCAAAATTCAGACAAAGAGCTTCACTTTTGCTTCCTTTGCGGCGTGCGTGACTGTAATGGTGGCTGCTGATCCCGAGGCTTAATGGATCACTCAGACTCCGATCAACCCGATTCCAAGCGCCACAATTCAACCTCAGCTTCCTTCACCATGGCTCGCAACTCCACCGCTTCGTCCACTGATGACCCCGCTGTAAGCTTCCCCCTTTTTTGCTACTTCGGTGCTGTTTGTTTCCCGAGAATTCACTGGGAAAATGATTTTTTTGTTGTTGTTGTGGAGCTTGGATGCTCAATTTTGCCTGACTGCATGTTGAGTTTCGTTTTTGAATGTTATAATCTTTATGAAGAAATCGGATGGCGGTAGAGCTGTGCCCTACTGGTTGCTATGTTGGCGTTGAGAGCCATTACAGTTTTATGTGTTCATTTGAATGTGAAACCCTTGTTGTAGTCTCTGATGGTTTCTCTCTTTGGATGATGTCAGTGTTTTGCTCCTTTGCTTTTGGAAAATGAGTTTTTGTGATTTTGTTGTAATCGTGAGAACATGAAACTTAGGGTTTTGGTAATGTGATAAAATTGGGCATGGAAGTATCCGGAATCTAGACTGTTTAGTAAGGTTTTAGAAAACCATTTGAACTGAAAGAGAGAGTAAGGCATGTGATCAAATATTGATCATGCTGCTTTTTGTTGGAAGGAATGTAATTTGTTGAAAGATAGTTTGGATTGAGAGGTGCGAGGGTAAATGTGTTACTGGGGAGAAACTTGTTGTGTTTGAGTATTTTCTAGTACGCACCATCAAATGATGCAGGAAACAGAAGGAAGTGGAGGGGGACTCTTCCTTTCATAAGCTCATTTTAACTTTTAGCAACAACGAGCAAAAGTTGCGTTTCCTTTCTTGGCAAGTTATTAACGGTTGCATTTCATTTTTTGAGATAAATTATCAAATTGGCAATTACAACTTTGACATCCAAAGACACAGACTAAAAATGAAGGTTGTACTGATAAATCGAACATAAGAATGCACAATCCTTTCTTTCCCACTATAGAAATCCATTTACAAAAATACTAAAAAACTTGACATGTCCTTACTTCATTTTTAATTTTACTAAGATTCCAAACCACATCGTGAGATGCACATTCTCCTGTCTTCCTTGTTAATGAACTAATTATCATTTGAACGAAATAGGAAATATTCTTGTTGTCTTATATCCAAACTAGAATTGACAGATGAAAACTTTTCGATTTTCCTTAATGTTATTGTTCCGTTTCTTGTAATAAGCAATAGATATAATTGATATATCTTCATTCTTCAACTTGTCTTCATCGGATGTTAATTAAGTCAAATCTACTCAATGGTCTTAAATGGTCATGTGATGTGGGTACAACCTCATTATGTCTCCATCCAAATTCACATGCAAAATTTTGAGCTAAACATCAAGCTAGAACCTTATGCAAAACGAGAGAGAGAGAGAGAGAGAGAGAGAGAGAGAGAGAGAGAGAGAGGACTTTACACTCGATTGTTTTTAGGTAACTTGTGTAAATAAGTAAGGAGTAAAGAGGGGTGGGGATGAAACTGAGGCAACAAACTCAGAAACCAAGGCTGCCCTAAATCTTCAAAGTTGAAAGATAATTATTAACTATTTACTCCCTCTATTCCATAGGTATTCTGTTTCAAAATTATGTTCATTACCATAAAGTTAGAGCATTAACTCTTTACCTTTCTGATATGAATCTAGCAAAGCTAATGGAGGCACAGAGCTATAAATAAGTGCAAATTTGAAGGAAGATATACCTACTTGATATCACTATCTTAAAACTAAAAAACAAAAAAGAATATCCAACTTCTACAAATTTCATCTTCTAATTCTATGAATTAGTATTTAGTCATGAGTATTGTTAAGCCTAGACAGTTTTTTACATATTTGCAAATCTTAATACATAGTACACAATTAGTCAATAAATCATCCATACTAAATATCCAATAAGACTAAATAATTTAGTGACATATTATTCCAAACAACTTTGAAATCGTTACCAAAATTTGAAGTCCTAATAAATTGTACTAGTCCAACACTCACAACTGTGATGTTTGGGCGATTTAGTTTCCGATACATCAGCCACGTAAGAAATGAGATATGCCCCTTACGTTTTCCGTCTTTTCACTGTTCTATCGAAAGCATGCTAAATGCACCCCCAAAATAAAAACGCTTGTTATTGGTACAGCGAAGCACATTTAATTTCGTTGAGCATAACCAAACACTCGAGCAACTTTTGCTCAGTTTTTCCGTTGTATAAAGTGGGAAAAAAAAAGATAACTATTTTCTAAAATTTAGCAGTCATCAGTAACCGTTCATTTCGTGATATTTACTTTCTTATCATGACCTTTATGGTATACAAGTGTATTGTGTTAATAAATGGACGTGCTCTCAGACACATCATATCAGAGTATTAGAATACACAAGGACATACTCAATCTGTAGCTCTTCTATTTTTCCTCTTTGGGTAGAAGAACAAAGGAGAGAAGAGAGCAACCTCCTTCCGGTAGGAACCAATTTTTTTTTTTCTTTTGTCCTAATACATATGTTGTTCCGATTTGCTTCTGATTCTATCTTCCTTATCTATCCTACAATGGATCTATATGTTTATTGTAATGTGAAACTCCTATGAGTAAAATTGGGGGCAATATCAGTGGGTTTTCTTACTCTATTAAGAGATGCAGTTTGATTTTGCGTTACATTCTTTTTGCAATTGCAAAGTGCTCTAAATTTTTTATTTAGTCGGCCAAACGGATTATTATTTTGATTTATTTACTAGATTTCTTTTAAGTAGCCTCTCTCCATTTCTGCATGCCCTAGTCCCCAAGGTGAATTTAGGAGTATGGGCTGTTTGGAATTTGATTGTTTTTATGTTTGCTAGTCATTTTACTGAAGCACGTGCTCCACTTTGTACTTATGCTTTGTTTGGTAGGATGGATGGGGAGGAAGGAGGGATGGATGAAAGAATCCATCGATCCTTTGGTTGTTTGGTAGAATTGGATGTGTGGAACATCTGGAGAAAGTAATGATTTTCATCAATTCTGCTCTTTCGTACACAAAAATGGAGATGATTGATGGAGCAATGATTTTTATATACCTTTGTGCTTAGTTATCCTCACAAAATAAAAGAACTTGTAGTTAATAAGGGCAGTTTTGTCAAATAGTAAACATCCTTGCATCCATACAATTTAGGAGGTTCAATTTCGTGGGCTGGAGAGTTGTTTGCCCATCCATTTCCATTTCATCCACCCTAGCAAATGATGGAAGGATGCACTTCATCCATCTTATCAGATGGCCTACTAAGCTCTCGGACAATTTTTGCGCTCAAACGTTATTTTCCTGTGTTTCTTTGTTTGAGATGTGTACCCTTTTCCTAATTGTACAAAGGTCTCATGGATCGCATTATTTACTTGCAGATTGATGCCTCAGTTCTGCAGTACCAGAATCAAAAACTTGTTCAGCAGTTAGATGCGCAAAAGCACGAGTTACTTGACATTGAAACAAAAATGAAAGAATTAAAAGACAAGCAGGCTTCTTATGATGACATGTTGATTACTGTCAATGAGCTCTGGAATCAGGTCAGTATTGAGGCTTTTATTCGTCAAGGATTTTTTTTCATTGTCTAGTTCTGAACTATTATTTACAATTTTGTATTTCTTCGTTTTTTGTTATTACTTTTTCTTATTATGTCACACCACCCTTTAGTTGGATGATGATCTAATCCTTCTGGGCGTAAGAGTGGGAAGGGACCCAAGTACTTTAGAAACCTTGGATTGTTCATTATATTCTCGAGGTATTTTTTTTTTTTTTCCAGTAGTCTTCGTTTGTGTGCTGTATTTTATTCTCTCTCTCTCTCTCTCTCTCTCTCTCTCTCTCTTTTTTTCTGTGTATTATTACTGATGGTTACAGTAGTGTTGTTTGAGATCATATACGTAGATTCATTTGGGGTGCTGTGTAGGTTCAATTCCTTCATGCCCTGCAGAGCAGATGTTTCTCTGTAGACTCCTCAATGTGGATTCTATTCCAGACTTGGATAATGAGGGAATAGTGAAATATGTTGAAGAAGCCCTTGCTTTACGTCACTCACTTACAATGGAGTTGATGAAATCCCTGGAAGATACCATTGATGCTCAGAGGCGGAAAACTGAGAGCATAGCTCAGGCATGCCAGGGAAAACTATCAGGAGAAGGTCAGTGGCGTCCACTTATAAATTGGTGTTTTACATTTATTTATTTATTTATTTATTAGATTATTCATTCTGTTTCAATATATAATTTTTGAAATACAAACTGTTTCATTATTATTTACATCACATTGTTTATTTTTGCATTTTCGGGGATTCTCAGATGCTATCATCCAGTTATCTAAGATTGATGATATGATGAAAGAGGAGGTGGACAATCTACAGAAGGCAATTGATTTTCTTCACTTGAAGCATAAAGAATATGCTGATCAAATTCTAACTTGTATAAGTCGCCATTCGACAAATCGTTCTGAGATCAAACGCCTTGAAGGTCTCTGAGATACTATACTGATAACTTATTTTATGCTATGTACACACGAGTCTTTTGGATATATACAATCACACTGTAGTTGTCTTGATGACGTTAACATGTATCAGTTTAGGAGATATACTGGCCGATACCTAGCAGTGCATCAACTCATTGTTTTCCAGTGGCATCTCAAGATAGTCTGTTGAGTGTGTGTGCTTTGTTTTTGCTTAAAGGTGAGATGGAAGAGACCATGGCTGAACTTGAAGAGAATAGAAGAAAATTAGTCAGTATGAATATGCAAAAGGATGGATCATCAGGGATGCATAACGCGGTTCCTGGTGCAGTAAACGGTAGCTTACTACCTGAAAAACCTATAGATAAGAATTTGAATGTGCAGGACTTGAAAGATTCCATTGAAGAAACAAAGGTACTAATCAAATGTTTGACTGTGTTTCTCTCTCTCTCTCTCTCTCCCTCCCTCCATCTCACCGCGATCTGTTGAACAAATAATGCAGTTTTTGGCAGAACACCGTCTTTCTGAGCTTGAAGAAGCCCAAGAAGAAAACTTAAGCCTATCAAAACAATTAGAAGATCTTCAGGTTTGTAAATTTGGTTCCTTGATGATTGTTCTCATTATGTCAAATGTTCATCTACTTTGTTAATTTTTTTTACGATAAAGCACCAAGATAGTCTTGGACCAAAACAGTCCCTCTATTTTAAAATGAATCAATTCGGTCCCTATACTATCAATTTTTGAATCAAAGTAGTCTCCATCGTTAGTTCGCCGTAAAATTCATATTTTTGCCGGAAATTTCATATTTTTTTTGCTGAAAAATTCAAATCTTTGCCGGATAATTCATATCTTCATCGGAAAATTCATATTTTTGCCGGAAAATTCATTTTTTCCGGAAATACATATCATCGCGGGAAAACTTATATCATCGTCAAAAAATTCATATTGGTTCATATCTTTGTCGAAAACTTCATATTATTGCCAGAAAATTCATATCATCGACGTAAAACTTATATTATTGTTGGACAACTCATATTTTTCGGTGATGATATGAATTTTCCAGCAATAATATGAAGTTTTCAACAAAGATGTGAATTTTCCAGTGATGTAATCAAATAAATGAATTATAAAAATATAATATAATTTTCATTTTAATTTTTCAAATCATTTAATATTTCGGCAACAATATGAATTATAAAAAAGTTTTCCGGCAACAATATGAATTCGCCGACGATGATATGAGTTTTTCGGGAGTTTTCCCGTGATGATATGAATTTTCGACAAAAATACGAATTTTCCGTTGAAGATATAAATTATCCGGTGAAAATGTGATTTTTTTGGCAAAAATATGAAATTTTCGGCGAACCAACGCTCATTTTAACGGAAGCTAACGGCGGGTACTACTTTGGTTCAAAAATTGATAGTTCAAGGACCAAATTGGTTCATTTTAAAGTAGAGGGACTATTTTTGTCCATTATTGATAGTACAGGGACTATATTGGTGTTTTATCCTTTTCTTTATAAAAATATTCGAGTGTAAGTTTTGATCTTGTGTGTTATAGAATCAACTGAAAGATGATAAATATGTCATTATATCTCGACCATACAATTTACTACATGATCAGCTTCAGCATTGGAATGCTGAAGTAGAGCGGTACAAGGGCCTGACAGAATCTCTACAGGTGAAATTAGAGTCATATTTCCAGTTGCTTTGGTTACATTTGTTTGTGTACTCATAAAATATTATATTTTCAGGGTGAGAGGTCACTTCTCACAAGAAAGGAGAAGGAACTGAATGTAAAAGCAGAGTTAGCTGATGCTGCTAAAATTGCTATTGGCAATACTGAATCTGCAATTGAAGAACTAGAGCTGCAGCTGCAAAAATGTATTACGGAAAAAAATGATCTTGAAATTAAAATGGAAGAAGCTCTCCAGGACTCAGGTGAAATCTCTATGAATTTTAAGTTTTTATTAATTGTGCAATTTGAAGAGCATCTGATAAAGGTTTTAACTGCTCCAGGGAGAAAAGACATTAAAGCAGAATTTCATGTTATGGCCTCGGCATTGTCTAAAGAAATGGAAATGATGGAAGCTCAGCTGAACCGAGGAAAGGATACTGCTAACGAAGCGCATTCTTTACGTGAAGAAGCCCAGAAACTAAAAGCTTTAGTAACCAGCAAAGTGTGTTTCATTTTAACTTTTTGTTTTTGTTATTTACTGTGATTTAATAACTGAGAGAACCTTAAGAGTTACATACTAGAAACAACAAGCAAGGACTATTTGCTGGAGTATTTGTCTGTCAAATAAAAGGAACTCCATTGATCTGAGAAAGAAAAATTGAAATGTTTTTAAACTTAAATTGATTGTGAAAAACGAAATCTTTGGATTGACATGCCTTATTCAAATAGACCATTTATTTGCTTAATATGTCTATGGTATATTTTCCTCTCTCTCTCTCTCTCTCTCTCACACACACACACACACACACACACACACACACGCACAAGCATGCTTATTAATTTTGCTGGATGGTAAGTGCACTGTTCTAAATATACCTATTTGGTTGCCTTTGGTGCAGATAAATGAAGAGAAGAGGTTAACAGAAAATTGTGCTAAACAGATGGCAGATATCAAATCTCTTGTGGCATCGGTAAGTCTTCCTATCCAAATATGGTTATCAGATGCATAGGTTTTTCCCCAACACCTGTAGGTTGGTGATATTGCATCAACATTTTTCAGTTGGTATATACCTTTCTCTTTTACTTGTACTTTTTCTTACCCATTTAATTAGCAAATACTTTGCATGTACTTGTGCAATACTTCCACATAACATTATTATCTTATTCAATTTGGCTAAAACATCAGCATAATATTCCTGAAGTTACATTCCACTCTATCAAATGATAATCTAATTGCATTTCTTAACCATTTTTGGGGATGTTTTTTCTATGTGCTTCCTTGACAAAAAAATCTTTGTATTTATTTCCTTCATTTAATAGTAGAATGTTTGTGGTTACTATGGATTACAAGTTTAGTCAAGGAAAAATGTATTGAATTGATGAGACATTGGGATAACTCTATGGTGAATCATGCAGCTGGGTGTAAGAAGTATCGTATGAAGGTCATGAATATAAGACATAAAACACATGGAAATATATAAACCAACAAAATATTTTAAAATTTACCGAACCCTTTTTGAAATGTTTACTTTTATATCTTTTGTGAAAATGTCTAGCTGACCTAACATCAATCACTGACTAGTGACGACAATAAACATATTGCAGATTGAAAATTTGCAGAAGCAAAAGCTAGAAATGGAAATCTTTCTCGACATGTTTGGTCAAGAAAGTTACGACAATAGGTAATTCTTATTTCGATGTTCTATATTAAGCAACCTCTTTTGATGCTAATGGGGTCAGAGGGCTATGGGTTAGTGATAAAAGCTGATTTTATTTAATCATACTTGTAACAAAATCTGTTAACTTTTTGTTTTTATACTTGTTTCTCTACTCCTTCCATGTGCTCAGAAAATAATAAGGTTGCTAAAATCAGGAGTAATTTTCATTGATAAGCCTAGCTAGAATCAAGAATACTGTGGTGGTTATCCGTGACAGTTTATAAGTTGGATAGCCTACCTGGTGTTTACTGTCTATCTCTGTCATTACTGTTTTCAGTAGATCAAATGGCTTCTTGGTAATGTAGGACAACTATAACCCAGCTGATACATGGTGACATCAACTGCTATTGAATTTAAGCCACCAAATTGTTGAACTGGTCCCAGAAAGCTATCTGTTGGAAGTTCTATAGAATTGTGGCTCATTTTACCCTTTAATGATTCTTGAAAATTCGTTACATATGGACTATGTTTTTTTTTTCCTTTCTATTTCAACAAGTCTCTACGTGAGGGTTTCATTTTTCAATTACTTATTTTTTAGAAGTTCTTCTGGCTCATTTTATCCTTATTGATTGTTGAAAAATTAGTTACATATGCACCATGTATTCGTCTCTTATTTAACCATTCTCTAATGTGTACTTGTGTGTGTTAGGAAGATCACAAATACATTAGGTGTGCCATAACATGCTCTTTCTCTCCCTCTCTCTCCATCATGTCAAAGTTTTCAATTGCATATTCTGTAGCTAATACTTTTGACTAATTCTAGGGATATAATGGAAATCAGAGAATCGGAACGCAGAGCTCATGCCCAAGCAGAAGTTTTGCAAAATGCTTTAGATGAGCATGGTCTGGAGTTGAGAGTAAGAGCAGCTAATGAAGCAGAGGCCGCTTGTCAACTAAGACTTTCTGCCGCTGAAGCTGAAATAGCTGAATTAAGGGCTCAGCTGTATGCTTCTCAGAGGTTAGTCATTTGTTTTAATTATCATTCATTTACTCTCTTTCCGTTTGTAACGCTATTTATTTTGTTTGTAGTCAAAGATTTGTGACAAGATAAGCGGGAATATATGTGAATTATTTTTATAGACTATAATGTTATTTCCTTAAAAAGTTCATTTAGGGAATGGGATACATTTGAATATTCTTTTGTATTTATTGTACGGTGACTTTGGATAACAAAATTCCATCATCAGCTCCTGAGAAGGATGAAGTTTATAATTCTACAAAGAGCAGGGAGTCTATGATCTTCCTCTATGTTGAACTTTACTTCAATACAAAAATTTAAGTAATTAGGTGGAGGGCCTATCTAGTTTTTCAAGTGATCTCAAAGTAATCTTGCTTTCAATGTTGGTTACTTTAATACCCCTTTACGTACAGGCCGGACAACACAACAGGCCCTGCACGAGAACCAAGAATTAACAGGACCAAACAAATCAGCCTCTATTACATGTTAAAGTTTACATCAACCCAAAAGTTTAAGCAATTAGGTGCAGGGTACGCTCCTCATGTATAAACTGATAATTCTAATTTTGGGTTAAAAACATAACCCTAATCTGATCTGCATAGTTGCAGTTTGAGTGAGATTGGGTTGCAGGTTTGTCTGTCCCGATTTGCACATCATTCATGGCAGATCTGACCCGACATGGCTCGAAAAACATTGGGTATATTTAAAATGATAGCTTTACGCATGTACACGAGTTTTTAGTATATGAAGTGGCTCTCAAACTTTACATTCTTTCAGTGAGGGATACCTTAATCTTCCCCCTCATGTGTAGGTCAAACAACACAATGGACCCTGCAAATAGAATAAACTGGAAGCTAACGTAAAAAGGTCACTAAGCTAAAACCAAACGAGCTTTGATATAATGTTAAAACTTTCATTCAACCCTAAAGCTATTAAGTGGAGGATCCAATTAGTATATCACGAGGTCTCGAACTTTCATGTTATTTCAACATCGGATACTTTAACATTCTAACAATATTCTTTGCTTATAATGTTCACCTGCTTTCTTTTTCTCCCACTGCATACTATAAGGTTCTATTGTTGTACAATGTGAGGCACTACTTGTGTGTGTTGAAAGGGAACAGGAACGGGTAAATGGGACTTAGCTGGGAGATTTAGTTACTGTGAATTGTGATGTTGAGCTTTATATGGTGGGAGTCTTGAAGTTATTAATGAACAGTTTGAATTCTGTAGCCATTCCATATTGTAAAAAGGTCATGAACCTCTTGCTGCTCAGAGCTAAGCCACTTGGATCAATCACATACATGAATAAGATTCTATCTCCTTTTTGTGTTGCATATGGGTGCTCTTCATTGACTTTGTCTATGATTGTCAAATTTCTTCATCGTATTGAAGTTCATGCTCTAAGCTTGATCAACAGAATATTAATTGATCAATATTAATTTTACTCACTAGTATCTTTGGACAATGCTATGGTTATATGCAGAGAGGAATTGGAGCTTGCAGAGGCCATTAGAATCAAAGATATGGAGCAAGAGGCTTATATATCTGAAATTGAGGTATCCAATAGTTTTTTTTTTTTTTTTTTTTTTTTTTTTTTTTTTTTTTTTTTTTTTTTTTTTAAAAAAACAATGTAGTTTTTTTATAGTTATATTTTGCTATGTTGTTTTTTTAAATTTACTATTCATCTCCTCCCTGTTTTCCTCACATCTCTTTGCAATAATAATGTGTATATCTGCAGACTATCGGCCAGGCTTATGAGGATATGCAGGCGCAAAATCAACGTCTGCTGCAACAGTTAGCTGAGAGAGATGAATACAATATCAAGGTTTGCTTTAAAAATATGCCTTGATTTTTCTAGTGATTTGATTATGAGTTATTTCTCGTTTCCTCATGAACTAGTTGACTTTTGCTGATTGCTTGACCTTAGTTATTCCTTATGGTGTTGTGGGTTTATTTTGCAGCTTGTTTCTGAGAGTGTAAAGACAAAACAGGCGCAGAGCTTTCTACTCTCCGAGAAGCAGGCATCAGCAAAACAACTTCAACAAATTAATGCGTCAGTTGAATCTACTAAACTAAGGATTCTCCAAAGTGAAGAAAAGGTAAGGTTCCTTTGGAATCTTGAAATGACCTTTTTACTTTTCATGTATAAACCTATTTGCAAATTTTGCAGATGAAAGTTATAATGACAGAGGCCATGAAATCTAATCAAGAGAACAGACACCTTGCACTCAACCTGGAAAAGGCAAAGTGGGAATTGGCAGATGCTGAGAAGGAGTTCAAGTGGCTTAAGTCTGCTGTTGCTTCTTCTGAGAAGGAATATGAGCAACTACAACGTAAGAAGAAAGAAAAAGAAACAATGCTGCAACGAGAAAGGTGATATTTTTCATTGTGTTTTTTCATTCTTCTTTATGAGTTCCCAATTCCGTAGTTTCAATGGTGGACTTTATTATAATTTCACTACTATCTATTTCAAACTTCTGGTTCTGTGTCATGTGCTGTATGGAGCCTTTAAATTGCATTGTCAGCGTTATAATACAGAAGACATACAATTGATGACCTAGGTAATTTGTTTGAAAATGAATGTGCGCCCTATGATCGCACTTAGGCTCTTTCTAGTGCTACAGTTCCATGTCTTCTAGAATCAGTTCAAGAGTCTCAGTGTTGGGTCTAGGCAATATTGAATTGCATTTGCTATCTGTTAAACTTAATTCCAACCTTAAAAGCTTAAGCTAATTTAGTGAAGGGCTGAGTAGTATATCAAGTTTGTCTCAAACTTTAGTACTCTACACACTTTCAATCAGGATACTTCAACACTCCCCTTCACATGCAGGCCTACTCTGCATGTGGACCAAGAACTACATAGGGAGGCAACACAAACAGGCCACACCGATCCAAGACCAAACTTTCTCTGATACCATATACCATCTAAAGCTTAACTCTAAGCGTAAAAACATAAGACTATTAAGTGGAGGGTCCAGCTAGTATAACTAGTAGTCTCAAACCTACACTTCTAGTGCGGGATGCTTCAACATTATATTATCCAGTATGGAAGTAACATGGTGTTTGTAATTGACGAATGGCTAGACCATCTTTGGGCCGATTCTTGATGTGCAGTCCACTTTGAAAATGGCTAAACACAAGTGTCAAATTTTGTATGGTTTTCACATGCCAGAGATTTGGTAAATGATCAACAAGTCATAAGTATGCTACTTTTCCAAAAACTCTTGGCAAGTGCTAGGTAGATTTGTAGCTAGTGTCGTTCATTGAACTCTTTCTTTATATTTGCACTTCTGGCAATATCGTTGGTTTAACTGTTCTTACCAATTTTTTGTTATCTAACAAAAGGAATTAATTTGAAAACAGAAATGAAAGGAAAAAGATCGAGGAAGATTTAAAAGAATTGAATAGGCAGGTTGCTGAGATGAGTTCTGGAAGTGGGGAGGCTGCGATACAGAAACTGCAAGATGAAATCAAAGATATCAAGTCTATTCTCAAGTGTGGTGTGTGTTCTGACCGGCCAAAAGAGGTATTCTCCTGTACAGCTAATTATTGTCTGTTTTATGCATCTGGTGTACCATCACATATCTATCATACGTGTATTGCGATGCACTGATCGATGTGGATGTTTATTTGGCAGGTTGTGATTTTGAAGTGTTACCATCTCTTCTGCAATCCATGCATTCAAAAAAATCTAGAGCTTCGCCATCGGAAATGCCCTGGTTGTGGAACTGCATTTGGTCAGAATGATGTTCGGTTTGTCAAGATATGAAAAAGCTCACCCATATCGCTGCACAATGGGAGTATGATGTTAAGGGGTTGGTTTACTAATGCTTCAAAACATAAAACAATATTTTTTTCTTCTATTAATTTGACTGGTGAACTTCATTTGGAGTTGGTCTGAAATAAAGAACCGAATTCGACAATTTTTCGTGTTATAATCATCGTTGCAAGTAGAGGTGTTTAACAGTGAACACATGATGATGATGATGTCTGGTCAGTATGGGGATGAAAATGGAAATTCACTTTACCTGGAAAAGTGAAGTTTACTTGTTGTGAACATATCATACAAATATATGTGTATATATGACAGTGATGCCTCCCCATGTGCAGGCATTTGCACCGACGGCCTTGGATGCTTGGAATTTACTTTCCTGTCCCCAGGCATTACATGTGAGTTGAAGTGTTTTTTTGGGTCGTCTAATTGTTCCTTTTGCAAGCTATGTCTATGGACATTTAGGCTAAAAATATGTTTGGTTGTTGGAGTATTTTTACACGGGATGTTGAAGGCTAATGTAGCTCGTGTGAGAATTTCATTCCCATTTTACCCCTATTATTGGTTAGATTGATGACTTGAGTACCTCTCGATGCAAATTAGTTCTCTTATTTAAGAGAAGCGCGAAGAAAAAAGAGTGAAATTTTGTTAACCAAAAAAATAAATAGTGTGGTAGACCCAGATGTGTTATAGGTCGATTTTTGACTTAGATATACATGTTTTAAAGTGTATCGTCTTAGTTTCGTTGTCGATTTTCAGTGGCTAGACCCATATATGATATGAGTCAGTGTCATAGTTTGATCTTTATGCTTGTGTAATGTACAAGGTCGACTATAAAAATGATTAGGTCGACCCATTGCATATAAAATATAAATTTATTTGTTGTACTTTTTTTTACTTAATATACATACACAAGGGTGCTCAATATAGAATAGGAAAAAGGTACAGGTAGGTTCCTAAACTATCCAAGATGTGTCATTTGAGTTCCTAACGTGTTTTGCAAGTCCAAATGTTAGCACATCGTGCTACATAAGTTCAAACGTTTCCGAAAATCGAGTCATGCAAAGACATTCCGTCAAATTGACTAACGGAACCGTTAAAATTTTACTAAAAATATATTTTTTAATATTAATTTATTGACGTGACAATGA
>JAYMTH010001448.1:0-14997 GCA_036897465.1 Pelargonium australe | reverse complement strand
GAAATTTAAAAAAAAAATAAAGTAAAAAGTTACAAAAAAAAAAAAAAAAAAAGGTTTAAGATAGTCTGCTGCAAAAAATGTCAAATACATGTAGTTTTATGTAAATATCCCCAAATTCTAAAATTTATTTTCAATCTATGTAAGCATGCCTAACAAGTTAACGCCTAAACCATTTTGATCTTTTTAAATAGTTGAGGAAACATACATAAAAATCATTTCGAGAACAAAAATGGTCGGGTCCTAATAATTGAGAGACCAATTTGATAGTTAATTCTTTTTCTTTTTCTTTTTCTTTTTTTGAGCTCAATTTCATAGTTATTTTTTTATTTTATTTTTTTGATTAAGATAAGCTTCAAATATTAGGAAAGATAGAGTTTAACCACATCTTGGGTACATCAGATTTATCAAAATGAACTAATCTATGGGCATTTTCTATGCAAGCCCTCTTTAGTAGCTTAACAGCAGATGTACAAAAAAACATAGTTAAACACAAAATAAAGGTCTTCATATCCATACCTGCTCCCTCCCTAATCCACCTGTGAAGAGCTGCACAGTCAGTAAAGAAGATAACAACATAAATTTGAGAGTGAATGCAGAAAAGAAGAGCATGTAATAAAGCTAAGCTTCCGCTTCCGCTTCAAGAGCAGATGAGCAGTGCAAAGGAAAAGCACATCTTGCTAAGTATGGGTGTCCTTGAAACCTCCATCTGATTCCATGATGATGAGAAGACAATCCTTCCACCCACCACATTGGAACATGCAGTGGCTTATAGATTCAGGGAGATGATTGCATCGAGGATCACAAGTTATTTTCTTCCATATGAAGGTTTTGATCTTTTTCGAAACAGGGAGACTCCACAACTTACTCCATTGCAAGTCCAGAGATTGGATATGAGGGTTTTAGATCTATGTTTGACAGAGTAGATCCCAGATTTGGATTGATTCCAGATAATCTAGTCAAGCTTGGACCACAGAGAGGAAAGGCGGATTTTGGAGATGCATGGGATCAATGACCGGGGAACCTAGAATAGTAGTTATGGCTTGCACATTTCAATAAGGGAGGATATTGTATGATTTGAGTATTGAGGTTGATGAGCTGGTGTGAGAGGATGGGGAGAGTTGGGAATCCTGGGATCTTTGAAAATACGGGTGGAGTGGCCATCTCCATTGGATGTTGGGACGAAGGAAATTGATAATTACCAAAATGTACCTAAAAACCTTTCCCATCCATATACAACATACATGACTTCCAATTTTATATTTTTTGTACATTTCGTCTTCGACAGCAAGGAGTCTTAGTCTTTGCGAAGATAAATAAAAATAATTAAACCTATTCGAGTACTTTGCATACACAAATTCTTTGAAACAAATATGGGTACTAATTCATGACGTCAAATTCACAGACTTATTTAATTGAGTCTCAGCTATGAACTTTTTAACTAAGATTATTTGGATTAAACTCCGTGTGGGTCCCTAAACTATCCACTTTATTCCGCGTGGGTCCCTGAACTTTATTTTGTTCTGGCGTCGTCCCTGTACTATCCACTTTGTTCCGCCAAAGTCCCTACCGTTAATTTTAGTGACGGAATCCGTTAACTATGCTGACGTTTTGGAGAAAATCACATTCTCATTTCAAAAGTTCTAATCCAAACGATACCTAAATGAAGTTGTCGTCAAATTCTCGTAAAGATAAGTTCACAACTTTTATGCAGTTCCCCACAGGTATCCATCTATAAGATGGTAAAGAAAAACAAATTGAATACAAAGGAAACATTGTATGTCAAAATTGTCTTCCTTCTGTGATAACCAAGTAATTCAAACTACTGAATATATTCAACCACCTATCTTTCTCATCAAACTATATTTAACACTAGTGAGGATAATCTAATAAAACTGTGGTTACCGACTTTATATGTCGATTATGCAAAGCAAATCAGAAACAAAAATAACAACTTTGATTTGGACAGTTCATACCATTCAGCGTCGCAACATCAAGCAACCCAATCTTCATCACTTTCATTTGCATCCTAAACAAGAGAGATAATGACAGACATTAGCAAGATCATGAGTCAAAGGTCGTACCTACAATGTCTTCCGTGAAACCACTGCTAACTACATTTTTTCCAGATAAACTTGTACGACTTTCAGCAACGACAGAACACAAATTCAACTAAATTAGTAAAAAATATTCAAACAGAAAATGTAGTGTAAAATGTAAAATGCAAGCTTGTGAAAGGAGATATTTATTAACATTATTGTGATTACAATGGGATCGGTTCCGGTCATTAAAACTGATCATGCAAAAGCAACTTTTAATTGTACCATCACAATATAATTTGAAGTCTGCAAAGGAATAACAGTTTAACTTGCTTAAGTGTCGACGAACACACCTTTGATTGGCTTGTGAATTCTTCGATATCATCTTCTTCAATCTAAAAAGGTTTACAACAATGTCAATCACTGGCAGATCATTAAAGGAATTGACTTATATTGTTGGATTTCTCTAACTTCATACATTAAATACTTTCAAAAGCCCATAGATTTTGAGTGATAACTTTAAACACTTCAATATAGCCAAGGAACACACATTAGAGATAGCAAATGAAATTTTGTTTCTGAAACTCTGAAAGAAAAGGAACTAGACAGCACTAACTAATTGACGAGTTTAATTTGTACTATATCGTGTAATGACTTAAAGGCCGCATTTACACGATATTTGTCCCATTTATCACCGCTTTTATTTACATTTAATTAACTTATTAGATTTGATGTGATTTCTAGCTAGTTTGTTAGTGTTTTTCTGACTTTATTGTGCTTTTATACATCAAAAAGAAGCATTTTTGGACCTAATCGGGGCTGGACAGACCTGCACGGGCTAAACAGCCCATGCGAGAAAATTAATTGGCAGACTCCGCACGGCCTGGCACACGGGGTCCCGCACGGTCTAATCAGGCCATGCTCCGACCCAAATTCAGTTTTCCAAATTTGTAATATGTCTTTTGTTTTAGTATTAAAGCCTTGTAAAAACACTAATATTGTATCTTACGCTATACTAAATTGAGAGAATTGAGAGGAGGGAGAACGGTCGAGAGATCTTCTTCATACCATTGATTGTAATTTTAATTGATCACGTTTATGTTTACTTCATCTGATTGATTGTGCTCTATCCCTATGAGCCTTAATCTATGAATTAGGGTGTACCCGTGTTGTATGATTACATGAATACATGATTTATTATTTGATTGAGTGCATCTATGTTTATCACTTAGTGCTAGCACTAGTGGTTTGAAAATTTCCTTTTACTTGTAATTAGGTTTGATGAACTCTTGAGGAAGATTCATCAACACCCGAAAACTGAACGAAGAATAGACCAGATCTACATTAGAAATAATAATGATCTTTGGTATGAAGCATGAATTCACCCTAATGGCTTAATTCTTCTAAACCCTAACTCAAGAGGTCGATTAGGTAAAGACTAATTAGAACTTATAAACTCTTTGAGAGAGAGCTTATAATTTCAAAAAAATGTCATAACTGAGATATATATGGCTATACCTCACTTTCTTTCTTTTCTGCAGTGACTCCTTTCCCTGCAATTCCAGATATGTCAACTGTAAGCTAAATTTTGAAAAGCTGCATACTATTTTATAAATGCACAAATGGTTTTAATTTTAACAAGCACCACCATGAATAATAAAATTAGCAGATTCTGACAAGTCCAAAGATCCTTTGTTCAAAATTTAGATACAACGACAAAAGTTGGCATTTGGCAGACAGTATGCAAGATCATCACTGGAGTTCCATTGTCTTATTTACACATTTTAAAGAACTTGCACACTGTCAATGAGAGCACAGAGACCCAACTAAACAATAGCGAAAATATATAAGGACCCGCACAATTTCTTTTGAAACATTTCCTAATTTTCCAAGGTCTCGTGATTAATTTACGAATTAAAAGGAGAAGAAATTCATTCTAATGTATCTTCTTTTTAAGTAACAGTTTTTTTTTTTTTATACTTTTTCTTTCTTTTTTTCCTTACATTAAATTGAATATTTTATTTTAATCTAAAATGGAACTAAAAGTCCAATGGCCGAGCTACACAAAAGAGGATAGCTCTCATATTCCCCATAACCCCTCCCCACCCGACTCAATGGGATTCAAACTCACAATCTCTCATTGAGAAGAGTGTCTTGAACCATTGAGAAATGTAGTGGTAGGTGGGGAGGTGGGTCACATATGTTTTTATCTGATCTATACCTTTCCTCACATAAATATTTTTAAAAAAAATAACTTTAATTTTCACTAAAGGAAACCCACACTTTTTGTTTTGACATATATATATATATATTTTATTTAGTTCATTAGTTGATTATAATTTTGCTATACAAGTGAAAATTTGCATATGTGAGCATTTGGTTGTTAGATTAATTTTGATATAATTAAACATCATAATTTTAGGCAATATATCCTCTCTCTATTTATTCTCAGTTTGATTGTTGCTCTAAGAACAAACTGGCCCTCCCATCTATGTCCTCCTCTTCTAATCAGTTAATATACTGACATGTACATGCATGTATTGATAACCATTTCAGAGCACCAATGGCATCTAATGACAAATAAGAGTGTAAAGACACTAACCCCTGCTTTTTTCTTTAACTACTTTACTCTTTTTCCTAGACCCTTCAGCCTGCAATTTGGCAAATACAACTTGATTAGCTGGCAACCCAAAGTCAACCCACCTTAAGCAAATTTATATATGTGAAGAAACCCAAACCATGATAGAATCAGTTGAAGTAATATGTATATTTATAGGTCAAATTGATAAGTCATATTATATCAGACAAACAATAATAAATTATACTCCAACTACATCCTCAACAAAAGTTTTTAGATTGCAGAAAATAGAAGAAAACTGAAAGTGAACCTTCCTTCTCACCTGATCAGTCTTCCTTTTCAAATTGGTTTGCTGTGACTTCCCGCCAGAAACTGGGAAAAATATCAAAAATTCTGATTGTATTGAATATAATAATTGCAAAGTTCAATATTCTTATACCAGGAACTGCATTTGGGAAAAGCTCAACCTTTCAACGATGATGATTTCCTTGGATTTTTAGTTACCTTCTGAAAGTATAAAAAATGTGTAAGAAAACTGTGGTTCTTCAGGTGAAAATTAAAACATACAGTTCTTCCCTCTAATAAGGTATAGTATGACATTCCAGAGAGAATTTAATTGTAAAGAAATGTATTTACGGTTGTTGAGACTTGAGACATTCAAGAAATCCCATATATTACAGGTTCTTTACTATCTCAACACTCCCCCTCAAACTCAAGGTGTCACTAACTAAACACTTGAGTTTGTAAGAACTACTAAAATTAGACCCAAAAAAACTATCTCAACAAAGGCAAAAGTAGACATGCAAGGATCACAGCACACAAACATATAAATTTAACAAAGACAAATCATGAGTGTCAATTTAACTTGGGAATCTTAGAAGAGTGGTGAACCATGGGATACACAAACATAAACAAAGACAAGCTATGGGTGACATCTAGGTTTCTATTTGCAAAGTTTCGGGGCATCTTACAAGAGACACGGGATCAAAGCTCGACTATATTATACATGTATAAGAAAGATGAGCCATGAGTGTCAGTTCAATTTTAAATGAGCTACACAATGTAGCTCTCCCTTTTTTCTATATCCCCTCGCACCCCACCCAATTGGATTGGAACTCACGATCTCAACTAGGTAAACATATGATTTTTGAACCATTAAGGTGTCCACTTGGGGGATGGGAGGGGGGAGACCTAGGACACAAACAGAAATTTGACAAATACAAACCATGGGTAAATTTTTATAACTGCAACAAAGAGACACTTTTGCTCAAATGTTTAACATCTACAGGCCCACAGGTTTCTTCTCAACTATGATCGTATCCCATTTTTAACGTGGTGGTAATGAGGATGGTCATTTAAGGTTGACCGACAGGTGACATTCTATCTACAGATAATATATAAACATGCATGCTCCACACTTGATAGAGTATAGTCACATTATCTGATAACTATCTTTGATATTCAGTATTGATGGTTCCAGCACCTCACTGAACCTATTGCACTCAATTATAACATTAAAAGTTATCATATAATACCTTTTCCTCCACTTTCTTAAACAATGTAGAGATGGTAGCTTGAACAAGTGAACCCTGATGACTGCTGGATTTTGCATTAGACTTTGGCTTCTTTTCCAGCACAGAGCACTCTTGATATTCTTCATGGCTCCCTCCTGTAGCATCCTTTTCATCAAAGTCGAGGACAACAGAGCAAGACTGTTTCTACCCCTTAAGGAAAACAACCCTAGTTTAAGAGGAGACCAATGAAGCTCTAAAATCATGTATAAGAACATGTGAAGCTGTCGAAACAAAATGAATCACCACAAGATTCGTTGGAATAAGGATATTTCCAGTAGTAATGGTTGAAGATTTGAGGTCCATGTTAACTTTTTCTTCCTGTGTGTCAGCATCACTTCCAACAGAATCACCCCCAGAAGAAGATTCTGCAAAACTGAAGCAACAAAAATGTCAAATTGACATCCTAATTTTTGCAAGATAGTGTATATACACTTGATAACGGGAGGATAAAAAAGAGGTAAATTCAGAATAAGTACAACTTACTAAGAAAATAAATCCCACATCCTTGCATGTGTCATAACTTTTTTTTGTTAATCGTACAATAAATATAAGTTTGTTTATTAGGATGGTGTAACTGCCCATTGAAATTGAATGCACAAATTGCAGATATACGGAAGAGTGAGGTTAACAAAAGATGGCTTTCTGTAAATAATTTTTCTGGATTATGCATCTATATCATTTAATTGAAAATCTTAAAAGTTTAACGGAGACCACAAAGATAACATAACATTGTTAAAAATCTACTATAACAAACACAATTTCTACAGAAGTTATCAAAAGGTGAAAGAGAATCCCAGAAATATCCTACTCACAAGATGGGCATGTGAACCTCTACATGATACATGCAATCAATAATATTATAGCACTAACTCTAAACTCATTCAATTCAATAGTATGACAGTTAAACAAGTGAGCAATAATTAATTCTATTTTTGCAAATGTTGAATGAGGGGAAATCAATTGTAAGCTCAACCCCAACCACCAAAGTGATCAACTATCTATAACACACAAAGTACCAAAATTATGTAAGAGTAAATGAGCAGTAGTTGGTCTAATTAAATTTTCAAGGTTCCATTGTTTAAAAGTATATAAAATATTTTGCCAAGTCTTTGCACATTTACATAGCATAAAAATTGCTGGTATTTCTCACCAGACAGAAATGGTCAATGAAGCATATACAGATAAACTTATGTTTTATCTTGACAGCTGGTAGGATAAATTTGGGTTTCTGTTTAGTGGGCTTAGTAGTCATTGTGGTCAAGAGAAGGTTTATACATAAGTCCAAAATATCTATCAACTGCTCTCCCAAGAGAACTTGGACCCTGAGCTTATATGTCGTCTACACAAGGTCATTGCATATTTTGAGAGATGAATAATGAGTGATAAATTATTTCTCAAGTCATCTGATATTGCAATATGTGAGACACATGATGCCCAAGGACCTAGTGTGTGATGGTTGAGGTTACTAGCTTTAACTTGGAAACTGAGCTTATAAGTCTATACAAGGTCATTGCATCTTTTGATAGATAGATAATGAGTGATAACTTATTTCTCAAGTCATCTGATATTGAAACATGTGAGACACGTGATGCCCAAGGACCTAGTGTGTGATGGTTTGAGGTTTTCTGGCTTCAGTTCCCTTTCTTTTACTTCAAACTGGCAAGGAACCATTCATTTCACCCAAAAAAAAATGTGTTCCCTACTGTTTAGTTACATTATTTCCGATGCCAGCCAAAAAAAAAAAAAAGATGGAAAAAAACCCTCTTGCTTGGTGAACCTTCCATGGAAAATTATCTACAGTAAGAATTTGTGTTCTACATAAGTAACAAATCCAGTCTCTGGCCAGAATTATGACCACTAAACACAACTGAAATATGTCATTGTGTTCTTAATCAAATTTTCCTAACCTTAATCACTAAACAAAGCCTCACAAATCCTAAGTTCTTATGAGATTTGAGCTAAATTTATAAGATTCTATACTAGACTTCATATCAATGTTGTCCTTAAGATCTAGGTTTTCATCACTATCCATTTACATTTAGATAACATTTGGACTGGAATTTTTGTTCAGGAATGGGGATGAGATTCTCATTCTTAATGTTTGTATTAGTATTTTTGTTCAAGAAAATTAATTTGGAAAGGGAATCTCATTCACATTCTCATTTCAACAAATTAAATCCAAACTCTACTTTAATCCCTCATATCCATTATGGCATTTAAGAGTTTTCTAATCGAATAGACAGGATGCATCAAGGAAGCATTTATGCAGCAACTAAATATATTCAGAAATTGAATGCCAAGGCTAGTACTTGAATTTTTTACGAGCAGTTCTCTCCGAATGACGAACCGGTGTTGTTTGATTTAAGTCCGTCAAAATATTTTCGGTATCAGATGAATCATCTTCAGACTCAGCCTTGCAGGGCTTTACTGCACATTTCGTTCCTGTTTCATGAGCACCATGTGTATCCACAAACGCTCCACCTGCACCTCCTTTAAAATCATAATCAACGTTTTGTCCCTGAAACCAAAAAGAAAAAGAAAAAAACGACAGTAAGCCATATAGATCATTGTTTTCTAGTTTCACCAGAATAGATACTAACTTGTACACTGTAACAAAGGGATATAGATCATTGTTTTCTAGTTTCATCTAATAGAATGACAGTAAGCCATATAGATCACTGCTTTCTAGTTTCACCAAAATAGATACTAACTTTTACACTCTAACAACCTGAAAACCTAATATCTAAAACTAACCTCAATCATTTCCTAGTTTCATCTAATAGAAAAGATACTGATCTTTGATATAGATCATCTAATAGAATGAGAGTAAGCCATATAGATCATTGTTTTCTAGTTTCACCAGAATAGACACTAACTTGTACACTCTAACAACCTGAAAACCTAATATTTAAAACTAACCTCAATCATTTCCTTTGGAAAGTCAAGTCGGGCTTCTTCTGGATTGTCGTCCTTACTTCCAATCCACCATGCATCAGAAAATACAATCTGGGGACATCATAAGCTATTAGATGACATGGATGTCTAAAGCATGCTCCAAAAGATGAAGATGGAAATGATGTATGACAGCTTTAAAATAAAAAAAATACACATAAAATGGCATGCACACCACATAATCCTCATAAATCTTAAGAGTTAGATAAAAAAAATTATAAAGCATCATCTTTTCAACCAAAGGCATGCCCCTGGATTACAATGCAGTGCTGTTGACCAATCAGCAGGCATTGTGAATAATCAAATTAAGAAAGAAAATAGCAATAGAGATGTTAGGAGAAGGAAAATCTGAGTAGTTTATTTTATAATGTTGTAACCCAATTAGGTTAGACCTTCCTATATACCTTGACACATTCATAACTCATAAAACTATCCCTCAAGTTGGAGCATTTTGTTACAAATGAACCTCACCTGGAACTACTAAGAGCTTTAGCAAGAACATCAGTCAACTGCTCTCCTATACTCACGTGGCTTGTAAGAATAAGTTTTGTTCAATCTTTTCTTGAATGAAGTGTCAATCCACTTTAATGTGCTTTATCCTTTCATGAAACATTTGGTTTGAGGCAAAGGGATGGCAGTGTAATTATCACACCACAATTGCATAGCGTCTGCTGATGTACCATATCTAATCTCTTTCATTACCTAATGAACACACATCAGTTCCTTGTAGTATCAACCATAGGTCCATAACTCTATACTCTACTTCTACACAGGGTCAAGTCACAGCATTTTGCTTCGTATTTTTTCGAGCTACGAAGTTCCTCCTACGAGAAAACAACAGGTGTAGATCCCCTATAATTTTAAAGAACCTGCCCAATCCGCTTACGATGCAACTTTTATAATATTATGTCCATGAATCTTAATAATGTACAACCAGTTGCACCTTTCAAAATTTTCAAGGTTTGTATCATTGCATCTCAATGGGTTGTTTGAGGAGATGACATAAATTGACTAACGCTTCATGGATATACAAGATCAAGTCTTACAACTGTTAAGGCTTGCTGGATATACAAGATCAAGTCTTACAACTGTTAAGTAGTTTTAATTTTCTAACCATCTATCTATATCTTTCTAGGTCTTCAACTAAATCTCCATCATTTACTTCAAGTTTCACTCAAAGAGGATGTTTCAGCTCAAGCCAAAAAAAGTTGAGACATGATTGGTCCGTATTCAGATTTCAGACTACGTAAGAAACTCATAACTGTCATTTGTTCCTGTTGTTCTTGTTGCCTCTTAGTATGATCACTACTGGGAAGAAGAGAGTTGAACTTTGAATATACATGTTTCTACCCAGTAAAATATTGAGTGAGAAACAAAACCCTTTGGTGTGGACCAATAGACTTTCTAAGTAACATCATACTTGCGAGACAAGTTGTCATTCATAGAGTAAATAAATGGCATCATTCCCACTCCTTGACAGTGTCACAATCTTGAGTTAAAATGGTGACCTCATGTTCCATAGAATTTTGTATTTGGGCAACAAGATGATCTTCTTCCTTCAACCAACTCTTCTTTTGTGCATCATCAGTGGGGGATCACGAATTAGATGATCAAATGCTACAACATTGTTTTTCTTGATTAGAAATAGTTGGCCCCCGTCCAACTTTTGATCAGTATTCATTTAAGTTGATGGAATAATCTCAAAAAGTATTTTTTCTATCTTCTACTATCATATTTCTTTGTTATATAAACCCTTAATGTCCTATACAACTTTCCAAATAGTGTCCAGATCTAAAGGTATTTTATCAAACACTTGATGAGCAAATAAACTCTAACTTCTAAACCAGCTAAGAACTTCGCAAACAACAGCAACAACTACCAAATTCCTTTACACCGTCCTTTAGAAGTTCTCTCAGCACCTTCAATTGTGCAAAACAATAGCTCCAACAATTCTCTCAGCAACCTTAACTGCCCCTACCAACCTACAGCAGCATTGCCCCAACTGATGCACTTGCACCCTTTCAATAAATCACAAAAACAAATTCCTTCATTATATCATTCCACTTGAGAGAAAACAAGAGAGGCGAGCAACCTCAAATTAGTAGCCAAAGACCAGCTAAGATACCATGTTAAGAGAAGGAGAAGTTTATGATGTGGTAACCCAATTAGGTTAGACGTTCTGATATGTGTGTGTGTGTGTGTGTGCAGGAGGGAACATTAGAGAGAATGTAATAAGACCAAATATCCTCATTATTCATAATTCATAACAAGATGACAAACTATAGTAAATCAAATTGCAGGGTCGATAATTTTAGGTTTTCCGCAAATCCAAAAGAAGAGGAATTTTTCCGTGTACTCGATGTAATTTTTTGTTCATAACATAACTAGGGATAGTGAACCCAAGAATTACTCTAGGTTTCAGGGCAAGCTCATTTTGAAGGAATCTGAGAAATGGTTATTCAAGATGTTAGTCAAAAGTCACCTGTCAACAGGATGTGAAGTTATTTCTTTCTTCTCACTTTGATTTCTGACGAGTTTCTGTTTTCTACAATTCAGTATCCAATCACATTTATCCCCCATAGAATGTCGAATTAAACTTTTACTACCTTCCGGAGAATCCTGCTATTAACCGCACCAGCCAAAAGTCCTAGCCTTGGTAGTTGCCTCAAATCTAGTTTTGGGCGTGAATTTCTGAGAACATGCATCAAAATATTGTCTTATCCATGAGTTGTGGCGATTTATTCTATCAACCTAATATGTCTTGTGAAAAGTTCAAAATAAGGAGTTAGAAGGTGAGAAAGGAAGCTTTATACCCTTAGAGGCGATAGAGATGTTCTAAAAAAGCTTCAAGCTTCCAAGGTCTGAAATAGTGAAATGCTTTAAACTTGACCCCTTTAGCAACAAACGCATTCGAATCATGTGGTCTCTGTCTAAAAGAAAGAAGATTTTGAATCTAGCAGCTCAACTAGGTTTCAACGTTAATCCACCATTTGCATGGCAAACTTGGGATGGTGTTTGCAAGGTTCACACCTGAGAAAGGATTTCTGCCTTCCTCTTGAGAATTGCCTTGCATTGGAAACTGTAAAATATGTAAAGAAACGAAAGGATTTTGGATTGTCATTTGAAGGGTTCAAACAGAATAATTTAGGAGGTGGGAAACCCTTTCATACAACTTGAAGCTTCCTGAAAATTATATGGCAAAAGCCGAAAACACTTCATGGAGTTGGAGTTGTCTAAGTAGAAAGATATTTACCAGGACAGGGCAAGGACAATGGAAATGTTAGAAGTCCACACGTACATACAGCCTCTTTTAACATGTGGATTGTTTAAAAATCCTAGGTGGCAATTTGTACCAGCAGGTCATAACAGGTTGTGTCAAGACAGACTTAAATACATTTCTGTCAACCCAAACACAACACATTCAATAGTGTTAAAATCACAAACCTAACCTTATGTGTTAAAATGGTAACAGGACATAATTACCCGACTATCCAATTTAATTTAATAAACTTCTTTAGTTTAGGAAATTCACTGTCCATGTTATTTCCATATATCAACCCACAAAATATCATATAATAGAGTTTGTACCCTAGAGTTACAGGGTTTTATGAAAGTGACAATGGTAACCTTATTAGCCATTACTTCTTAAATAATTACTAAAATTTGAAATAGTGATCAAGAAGTGCCCTTGAGTTAACACTTTGGACTTACTGTCACAAGATCCATATCTTACTGCATTCCATGGTCTTTCCTCCAAAATCTATCTCATATTCCACATCAAAATCCTTCTTGAAAATTTACCCAACCTTCAGATACTCCAATATGTAGGTTGACCTTATCCATTCATCTAACTGACTGAGTAAAACTTTCAGGTTTAGACCAGAAATAGCTTTAGAGAGTTATTCCAACAAATGGTAAAACAAATTTGCATCGTAGATCATCTTCATTCATAGTTGCATAGCCATAGATGCATAATGTGTTTCAAAACGAAAAGGAGTGGAATGCAATATGTGTAAATTGTCTGTAACAAGCATCTACAAGAGAGAGAGAGAGAGAGAGAGAGAGAGAGAGAGAGAGAAACACAGTTGTGTAGCTCAACTACTAGAGAATCAGACGATGGCAAAGAAGGGGCTAACTTATTTGTAAGCCTTCATCATTAAACAATCCACTTAAAAGGAGAAGGGCAAGCAAATCTACATGTACTGGCAAACTTCAATGAATATGACAACTGATGACCAAATTGTGACAAGAGTTTCTAGGTTGATTAATTAATTATTGAAGACAATAGATTAATGTCTACACAGATATACCATGATTTAATTTCTCATTTTAAGGAGTGTGTAGATGTATAAATATAAAAATCAATCAATTACGATAAAGATGAACTGACTAAACCTGAGATAGGGAACAGAAAACACTAACCATGTTGTCAAAACAATCTTCACACATCACATTCTTCCCACCTCTAGAAAACTGCAAAGTCAAGTATCTGTTCTGTGGATATACAATGGTCCCGAACAACTTCATTCGACCCTAAGAGGAACAGAGAATAAAACAATGAAATTAACTCTAATTTCATCATTTAAAAAAAAAAAAAACAATGTATTGGCAATGGAGGCACATGCATTATCAATAAACATGTAAAAAAAACCTACATGAACCCAACCTGAAACCTGAAGCGACAGCTCTAAGGGAGGCACATTCAAGTTATAACTTGAGAAAATTTAGAAGTCTCCCAAAAACAAATTGATAAAATATCAGCATTCCAATAACTATTAGGAAACAATCTTGAAATAGTTTCTAGTACGAACAGGAATTCTAGAACTATTAGACAACCCAATCACAAGAAGAAAAAAATACAGATAGATCTCCCAAATTTTCTCGGAAACCAAACACAAGTTAAAAATAAAAATAAAATGAAAAAGACAAGAAGAAATAATATGAGAACCTGAGGGAAATCGAGGTAGAGAATGGGGTTTTTGGAGCCGAGATCCTTAAGCTCGCCGATCTTGCCGCCGGCAACGGGAGCGACGAGGCCGGGAAAGGAGAAAAGGAAGCGATTCTTTCGGGTAGATTTCTTGAGAATGTCGGCGCCATGGTGCTTGAGCACCGTCTTGGAGGGAGCGAGTGAGAGATGGAGCTTGGAAGGAGTCTGGGAGAGAATGGTGTTGGAGAAAGCGAGCTTCTTCAGTCTCTGGCGCTCTGTGGATTCAGGATTTGGGATTGACGCTGATGCTGCAACAGAATCGTCCCTCTTCTTCTTGGACGCTCGCACCATTTCTCACTTCAGAACTGTAAATTAGGGTTTGCAGTTGGGTTGGATTGGGATGGCGGGAAGCAGAAATAGAATTGCCTCTCAAAACCTACATATGGTTAATGCAGTCTCTCCTGGTCAATGTACTTTCTATTTTGGGATTGGGACAATATGTTAAACACTTAAACCATCTATTGTACGGACTCAATTTTTGAGTTTTTTTTTTTTTTTTTTAAGGCCTTTGGTTTAATTGAGAATTGAATATGGAATCAAGCAAGTTGGGTCAAGGAGTTTAAATGTTTCGGATTATATTTGAGGTCTCGGATAGCCTCTCTGTCAACGGTATAGGATGAGATTTATGGGTTAGTAGGGGAGAACTATCTCTTATTGTGTAAGTTCAAATGATCGTTAAAAATAAGAACTGAATATGGAGAATTGATCATTAAAAATAAGAACCTGAATATGTAGAATATGGTTGCTAGTCCCCTCAAACATTTTTTATTTTTTTTAATTGTTGGCGTTAAGCCTTGTCGGCGACATGAACCTCCGACGATAATTTTATAAAAAATAGGAACCAAATATAGTGATTTCACGATAAAAAAA
>JAYMTH010001447.1:0-14998 GCA_036897465.1 Pelargonium australe | reverse complement strand
ACCACCAAGAATGAGTTGAGTGGGGATCGATCCTGAGACCTCTTCCCACTCACACAATTGGAATGACCAATTGCGCCACCCTTAGTGGTTAAAAATATAGATTTAGTATTTAACAAATTATATGTATTAGTACTTTTTAGCTGTGGTAAACATAATTTAACATTAGCCAACTTAAAATTAACATCATAAAAGTGAACAAGTTGATTTCGAACAAGAAATCAACATGATAAATGACACATAACAAACAATCAACTTTATTTTCAACTTGAGGTTTTTACTTGTAACTCAATACAAACTAAAAACATTATCTTCAGTTTTATAAGTAAACCAAGTCATTACAGCCCATAACGACAACGGTGAAGAGGAGGGGAGTGAGCAATGTATTCAGCAATTTTTTTTTATTTATTTTTTTTTTTTTGTAGGTTTTAGACAATAAAACTCATTACAAACTATATTTTTTCATTGAAAAAATAAAACATTATGTGTCGGGACATGTAAGGAGTGTGTTGGAAGCCTGTCCAATTTATTTTTTTATTATTAACTGATTCACCTGTGTTGATAAAAAATTAAAAATTAAAAATTAAAAAAAAAAAAAAACTGATTCACGTGTCAGACGCTGATTCACTTCTTGGAGAGAGTTTCTAGATAGATGTAGCAACATTTATCATTTTATACATGTTAATTACTTTTCAGCTTTCACTTCTTCTTTTCTTTTTAAATCCTTTTACAAAATTCTGTATAAAATCATCAAGATCAAGCTGCACAAAGATCGTCAACATCATGGACAAGATTAATACTCATAATACAATTACAGACAGGGTTCTGATTCCCCGTGACAGATTCTGCCTTGTGCAAGATCCTACCTGCCTTGGTGGTTCTAACTGTGTAAGATTGATTCCTAAACAAACCAGTTATCAGAACAAATTACTCCTTTTAGGTGGAATAAAAATAAGTCAGCTTAAGATCAATTAAGTATTCAACAGTTTTCCATGCTCAAATTTCCCATTAAAATCCATTTGGCTAAAACATCAGAAATACAATCAGACATCAGTTTCATATATAGGCTTTCTGTCACACTTCCATTATCGTTAATAAAGCTCTAAGGTTAAATTTTCTTTTAACACACTTTTTCAGTGACTAAAAGTAAAAGAAAACAAACATTACCTGGAACTCTATGTGCCTTGGATTTTGAATGTACTTTTCTAGATAAACCCCATCATTCCCAAATGCAGCTCCAGCCTCACTCTTGGCTTGCTGCGAACATTTAAGTCAAACCAAACTCAGTTGGAGGAAGGGTCAGCTAAAACAACTCATTCAAAGCTCTAGATAGTGTATACTCGTGCAATCTGATCTGGTTTGCAAAAGGTTGTTTGGAACATATGTGATTGGTACAATGAAGCTAATATGAAATATAATTAAAGGGAAACAAGGGTAGAGGAAGCCTATTATGTAAAAAACTACTTCACTCCACAAAAGACTTGAGGAGATATATCAGTTTGTAAGACATATCACATATCTCAAGATCTCATACAGAGGAGCATCAATCTACACACACAGTAGCTTGAAAAAGTAAGTGAAAGTACCTGTAACAATTTCACAAACTCATCAGGTTCTTTAGCAAGACGCATTCCACGTCCTCCACCACCTGCTGTTGCCTTCAAAGCATACAATATTTGTCAGCTCACAAAACTTTCAATGAAATTTACAGATAAAGGTTAGTAGAACCGAACTGTAAGGATGATCCTGTTCAGAACTAAGAAAAAAAAATCCAGGTAGTAATTTGGTAGAGGTCAGTAATAACCACAACTAGAATGAACTAATAAGACAAAAGATTCACCTTGATCATAACAGGATATCCAATCTCCTCAGCGAGTTGTATTCCTTCTTCTGTGCTCTGAAGGAACATAAAAGATCAAAACTGAACATAAAGACTCGATAAAACTACTAGCTTGTCGAGAAATTTGCATCACAATGTCAATACCTGTAAAAGTCCATCACTTCCAGGAACAGTTGGAACACCAGCAGTCTTCATTGTTTCTCTGGCAGTTGATTTGTCACCCATAACACGGATACTGTCAGGCTGCAAAAAATATTTTCAAGTTCAAAATTGTTCTCATCACATCACTATAACAAAGCACTTTTATTGATATCAATCTAAGATAAAGATTATCATGAGCTGTTAATAAGAACTATTAGAGCAGTATAAACCGTTAAGAGAAATCTTTGCAATTCTCAATTAACTGGAATATTTACATGTGGCCATTTATGTTGCACTAAAAGCAATCCGATATGTTTATTTTTTTAAATATAAAAAATAACTATTTTCAAAAGTATGAAATATTAGAACTTTCACAATAAATCATACACTTCTGCTTCCTTTCTGTGTTACATTTAGTTCATCAAATATAAGAAGTTATTTGAAGGTTTTAAAAGATCCTTTAACTTCTTTTTTTTTTTTTCAAAACCAAACTAGTTGAGTTAGTGATTGAAGAAAAAATAGAGGGAAAAAATGGCAGTAGCATTGCTTAGACAGACAGGGTAAAAGGATCCATAAGAAAAAAGGTGGATGTCTCCGATTTATGGACATGTACCACCACCACTGCATGAGGGGCTGGAAGAAGGCAACCGACAGTTTGCCAGAAAAAGGGAAGAGCAGTGTCTGGATGAGAATGAGACAAAGGTAAAACATATCTTAATTTTGCAGGCAATTCGTGTGTCCCTTGTGTGTCATATTATGCATGTCCGGTTTTATTTTTATTTTAAAAAAAATTAATATAATGAAATCCGTGTGTCGCAGACGTTTTCTATGTGTCTCCGTGTCCGATTCGCGTGTGGGACACCAACACTCTGTTGGAGGAGCAGTTACATTACATCTACCTTACCGGCAAATACCACAAGAAATATACTTCAAATTCACAGAGGAAAATCACTTCAATGGAAAAGAAAAATTATGTTGCAAGTGCTTACATTAGGCCCAATAAAGTTGATTTTATGTAATCTGCACATATCAACGAAAGCCGCATTCTCAGCAAGGAAACCATAACCCGGATGCAGCATGGTACATTGACGGCTGATAGCGGCAGATAGAACATTTGGAACCAATAGGTAACTGTCAAAAGACAAACAGAAGTGCAAATTATATTTATTATCCAAAAGAAACTCATACAGGAATCCTTAAAAAATAAAACACAAGTAACGAAACACAGGAAAAAAGCTCTGCATGAGTAGGAAAACTAAAATAAAAACTGTGCATATCTAAAAATGAAAGGAACAAGAGATTACAGAAATTAGGTCTTTCTTAAATCAGGTGTAATATGCTCGTTACAGTGAATTAGCAATTGGGAAGAAATAATTGAAGAATGTACAAAAATTCAGGAACATTTAAACTGAAAATGAGTACTTTACTATAAATGGATCGAAGCGCTGACTTACTCCAATGACAACAAAAGTCAATAGTATGTTCATTGTTCTATTTTCTATAGAACTGTTTTATAATGTTCACAGAATCAGAATTAAGAACCAACAATAGACAACATACACTCTGAGAAGTCTGGTACTCCACTTCTTGAACTTGAACAGACATCATACATAGCTAAAAAAAATAGCAGCTTTAAATTTGAGTAGAATCTAAAAAAATTGTTCCCTAGTATAGTGGCTGCTTTCCCATGGAAGCACTTTTGAAAATTTAGGTCCATCCTCCAAGAAATAGGGAGTTAGGAGGCATATCTGTAATAAGTAGGTACCTTTGTTCCTCAGCCCTTCTTATAACTAAAATGAAATGTACTTAGAAATAAGCAAGGGAAGATGACTAACAAATGATGTAATCAGATAGAGATATACACAATGAACAATAATAGTAGTGATCACAATGGCAAGTATTAAGTACAATATAGCAAAGCGACAATATTTAGCTCGGATAGTTAGGCATTTGCACTTAAGAAGTCTATAAATCCTTTTAACCATCATCATATTAATAGTATAAACGGTACAAGGGGAAAATCACTACTCACGACTGGCTGCTAGGTGCTTCACCTATGCAAACTGACTCATCAGCCAATTTCACATGAAGTGCGTCCTTGTCTATAGTCGAGTAAACAGCAACACAAGGTATACCCATCTCGTGAGCAGTTCGAATAACCCGAACAGCTATTTCTCCTCTATTTGCCACCAGAATCTTCTCAGCACTGCACGTAACATTGAGAACTCCCACATGCTTTCTAGGTTTATGCTTACCTTGAATAAACTGAGTTCTTTGCCTAGGAAAGGTCACACTCTTTCCTACAGTAAGACTACATTGGGAATTCTTGATTCCTCTTGTGTCTCCAAAGAATAAACCCTTGAGTGGTAAACAAACACAAGAAAACATATTTACACCTTTAGATAAACCTTAAACCATCATGAGAATAGTAATGAAATGAGAAGCTGAAATATTTTGGTAAAGCATAAACAAGCTACAGATTACACCAGATCAAATGTTAATGACGCCGTTCATTGAAAATCGCAATATTATGAAACAAATCTCGGACATCAATGACGCTTAATCACATTTTAGAGTTAACCGGTTTCATTGTACATCAGTGCATGAAGGCTGAGTAAAGGTAAAACTGAAACAAGTTGTTCTGAATAATAATCCCTCCGTCTCAAAATAAGTGTTTTGCTTTCTATTTTGAGAAAATTTAAGGAGAAGTTAGTTAGTGTTGTACATTTCATCTTCTATCCCGGTGCACATGTATTGTAACAAACTTAAAAGGAACAGGACACTAAGAAAAAGAAGAAAGTAGACACTCATTTAGGAGTAGATGGATTATCAAAACTACAATAATTTAGTTTTCATTTCTTCCTTCAATACTCCTAACAAACAACAGTACAAAAGTTTCAAGGTTAAAGATAGCAGAAAATTCAGCTCATTCCGTCATCATATCATTATCACTCAATACAGCTTCCAACTACAGGACTCACTCAGCAGCAAACTCTATCTGCCCAGCACATAAAATAAGACCCTGTTAACTAATTGTCACTTTAATCCGAACCCAAGACTTATTTAATCAAAATTCATGTCCAATAGATAAAAAAAAAAAATACCCAAAACTTGCCTTTCTCTGTTCCACAAAGTAAATTAGCCACTGAGTGTAGAGACAAACTTCCAAAACAGATAAATCAACTGCATCTAATCTAATACAACGAAGCTGGGCAAGCAAAGCATACCCATTTTGAGAGTTTTGGCTTCCAAACTCATTATACAGTAAAAAATTAGACACCATAGCAAACCATAATTCCATGATAGGTGCAATGAATTTCAGAGAAAGACTCAATTACAACCCATTTCACTACTCTCTCCCAGAACCAAATCCAACACTCAGACGCCAACAAATGTCCATTGCAACACAGCAGACACTAAAACGACAAGTCAAAATTCGAGTCAGAGATCTACAAGTGACCCTTTCGGCTAATTAGTTATCTGGACAGAACCCAGAATTCAAAACCAAAAATGAATTTGAGAAAAGCAACACAAGTACACAACAGAAGAAGAAGAAGAGCATAGCAGAGTGAAAGTAAGTTACAGGTGGAGGAGCAGAGGCAATGGATTTACAGAGAGGCAATGTGGCTTCCATCCTCGAGAATCAGAAGAGCTGCAATAAAGAAACCGGTTTTAAGTTGAATCAGTGGAGCAAGAAGAAGAAGAAGATCTGTGAAGTGAGGAGTGAAGAGTGTAGAGAGGTAAATACCTGTAGAGCGAGATAGCGAAAATGGCGGTAATGGTACAAAAAAAACGAGAGATTGATGAAGAAAAAGAGTGTGGGAGTGAAAAATGGTGAGATTTGGAGAGAGAGAGAGAGAGAGAAGAGAAGGTGGCGATGAGAACGAGGACGCTCAGAAATTAATTGCTCCGCCTAATTTGGTTGTGTTGTGTTGTGTAGTGAACAACTCAGCTGCTTTCTTTACTCTTTCTCCAACTCTCCAATCATAGTTTGACACCTCAGCTCAGATATGGTGTAACTTTTCTTGTTTCCATGAAAATGTTACTCCAAAACTCTTGAGCATTTACAGAGGTGCCAGCAAGACATATTTATACACATCCTCTTCAAAAGTTAGTTGGATAGATATACAAGGATCTATAGATACAATAACGGGCAAATTGAACTCGAGTTTGTGTACATTTGAAATTCAACTAGTAATTTTTTTTAGTTTGGATCGCCAAAATTGGGTCTGATATCTTTGGATACGGGTGGGGTGGTTATAGCTTAATTGTTGGCAGATTCGCATCGAATTGAGTTGCTTGCGGATTACCCTAATTTATATATGAGGATGTTACTTTTGTACATTCTCACTTTCAAAACCACTTTAGGTTTTGATTCTTTTTTCTTCGTAAGCTAGACACTCAATTAGACTATCTCCATCTTATTCTTGTTTTCATTAACATTCTCAACTCGCTCTCGTTAAGTGTTCCTCCAACACCATTGTTGTTGCACCCAACCACCAAGACTACGTCGGTCACCCTCCTGATGTCCTGCCTTGTCGTCAGAATCGATTCATATTCCAAAATCAAGTTTACCGTAACAAGTTCACCCCTTTTATGTATTTTTTTAGCATTTGCCTTTCTTCTCTGATGATGGGTTTGATTACAAAATACTGTTTAATGTTAGCTATAGGTAAGACATTAGAGAATCAGCAATGTAATGTTTAAAATGTATTAGTAATTTGTAACGAGCATCAGGAGTCTCAGTCAAGACACATACAAATTGGATCCGGGTGGAGCGCAAAATTCACTGGGACGAGTACGGGCTGAGATTCTTCTCTCTCATTTGTAATTTCAAATTTCAATATTGAATATGTTGTAACTTGTAAACACTAATTTTACAATTCTTCTTCTTCTTTGGTAGTTTTATTGGTCAAAACACTACAACAATAAAACCCCACTGACTTATAGTACAAATATTGATCTGGTATAGGTAGGATAATTTATGTGGGCCAAGAAATTGGAGCCTAACATAAAGTGCTTCACATCACTAGAAAATCAATAAAAGGAACTTTGGTTCTGCATGAGACACTGAAAAGGAAGATGAGGGTTGAATACAAAAACATCAAAATTCATCAAAATTTCTTTACAATCTTTCTTCATCTTCATCATGCCTAAATTTCTTTACATACGAAACAACTGAAATTTGGACGGTTGTGGTTGAGTGGTTTATCGGAAAGGAAACTTGACTGTTAATTCATGGTACAACTACAAGATGTCCCTCTCTTGTGGCCACAAGGCATTCGCTAATGTGAAAGAGATTTCACCATTCTATGGTCGGCTTTAGCTCCACAGTATGTGATGAACTGCACACCGCTATTTTACAAATACAGGGAATTCGCAAACATTATACCTCGCCGAAGACTTTCACTGGCGGATGCGAATTTGGTCTCCAAATCAACTTCCCCCACAGCATGGGCAGCAGCTCGCAACTGGAAAATATAGCAATACATCAACCAACAAGTTAGCATGCAATACAGATATATACATGGAAAATAATTATACATATTTTTTTATCATGTTTCTCTTTTGCTACATTGAGAACACTAATTTTTTTAGTATTAATTGTCACATGACTTGATAAAAGCCACAAAGAAGTTGGAGCTACCTGATTCAAAAATTCATCAAGTCTTCTTGCACTTCTGATGATACTACCCTCAAATATATCAGTCATTTGTATAACTTCTGCAAAATTTGCTCCCTAGGCGAAGAAATATAATAAAGCAAATGTAATCAGTGAGGAAAGTAAAATTAAATCTAAAATATAAAAATGATTTAGTACTAAACACAATAACCAAATATAATCCCATTTAAACAATGTAGAAACTTCCATTATTGAAGCCGACTCAGACTAGTATAACAAGAAAAGGAAGAAGATAAAAAAAAAAAAAAAATCATGATTGAAGTGATTAACAATAATTTGGAGCGTATGCAACACCCATAAATCAGATTTGGAAATTAAGTGACATAATGCAATAGTCGTGTATGTATGCAAATGCCTATGTAATCCACTAAAAAGTAAACTTCCTCACTATGCTCAAGAAAGATAGCATGCACAAATCATGCGTGCGCAGGTAAAACATGATAGGGAAGCAACTATGAAGAAATAATATAAGTGGCTTACCTTTGACCAACAGTAAATCACATCCATCAAATACGGCCGCACTGTTGATTCAACATACTCGTCCACATTTACCTCCAATTTGCATTCATGTTGTATCTGCAAACACGTATAACAGTTTCTGTCAATAAAATGCAAATAAGAATGGAAAGCAAATTATACAATAAAATACCTCTGCTATTCTTCTTGCACTGTCTTGGAGTTGTTGTAATGGCCTAGCAAGCTCTGTTCTCAAATGAATCTGCTCACTTGATTTATCTCCTGGAATGAAACAACTTGCAAGAGCCGCAATTTGGTGATGATCAAGCTCATTGAATGTACCTAACAAAAAACTCAGACAGGTCAATACAAAAGGTAGAGACAGCATTAGCAATAGCAATAGCAATAGCAATAGCAACAGCACAAGTTTCGGACTAACTTCGTGAGCCCATCAGGGTCAGTGCCTAAAATAAAAATCACGGAGCCACCCATCAATAATACTCCCTCCGTCCTAAAATTAGCGTCTTGTTTCAGTTTTTAGGAAGTTAGTTATGAGTAAATTACCAACAGTATCTCCATAATAAGTTAGTTATGCTTGAATTACCAATAGTATCCCCATAATAAGTCAGCATCCTTGAGTTTGTTACAACACATGTTCATGGGGTTACAAGAGGAAATATGCATCATTAACTAACAAAATTGAAATCAAGACACTCATTTTGGGAAGGAGAGAGTAGTAAAGAAACTTTGTGCCAAAATAAGCCCAACAATTTGACCAAATAATTTCTAGGCACTCAATAGCCTCATGCCAGACATAATAACTTTACATATCTAGATTGTATTTGAGTTGATGTGTATGCAAAAAATTAAGTCTTTAGCCTATTAGTTTGGAGTTGGAACAGAAAGGATTTATATCTAATTCTTTATAAATCAAAGTTACCCTATTAACCTGCTTCCTAAGCCTAGATTGACTAATAATCATATATGTCGCCTAAAGTGATGTAAAATTCTGCATAACACAAAAAGAGCAAGGCTCTTATAATCACCATTAAACATCAGCTCAGTAACAAGAAGTTCATCTCCCGTGTCTATCAAGCAGGCAGCCCGTCCCTTTAACTGGACAACACCATCCCCATCAATGTGGCCAAGCTTTTTTAAAACCCGTGAACGGTTCTTAAGTTCATCTCGGAACTTTTGAAGCTGCAAAAAAATATATAATTTAATTAACAAAACCAAGTTGCAAATACTAGGCTGTAGCAACCAGAACCAATATTTGCCACAAACCCAAAAATAAAAGCATTTTCATGAATATCATATTTCAGACCACATGCATGATGCATAGAATTCAAGTCGACATTTTGCAAACATGAGAAAAGTTATATCCTAGGTTGCATACAAATAAAAATGTGAAGAGAAAATGAAGCATGCTTGTGATTTCCAAGACAATTTAGAGTCCAAAGTCCAAACCCAACAAGATGTGCAATAGTAGAATACATACACGACATGCTAATTTGAAATGCAGTTGAGCATAAGTGTCCTGCATACTGCTCAATTAGTCATATCTAGTGAAGTTAGACATTAATGAAGGGAAATACCTGGGAATCACGCATTTTTGACTTAAGTTGTTGAATCTCGTGATTCACCTCTGCTTTTCTTTCAAATGATTTAATTTGATGCTCATTTTGTGACTGCATAAACGATATAGAGCAAAGTGTAATAGTTAAGAAAACTGCTAACAGTAAATAGAGACGTATAACTAATCAACTATCATTAAAATAAAAACCTTATGAAGTGGATGGGCAAATAACTTCCGTTCAAGTTCCTCAATTTGGTTCACCAAATCAACAATTTCTGGATCTTCAATGCCCATGTCCTGCATGTTAAAAGAAACAACACAATCACAATCTTAAAATTATGTGATCAAGTTAACCCAGATTCCTCTCAGCCTCACTAGCTAGTGTTTCAATATAATATTAATCCAAGCATTTTTTTTCAGCATACGTTCAACACACCTTGAGATGATTTTTATGAAGAAAATAAAATAAAGAAAAATAAACAGTGAAGGCCAGAATCAAGTATGTTAAGGGACAAGAGGTCAAAGTTAGAAGCTCCTAACACAATACCAGAAGATGCGACATTGAATGGGTTAAATTGAATGGATTAAATTGGTTCTGATATTGACATCTTTGATAACAATAAAATACATATATGACTCAATAAGAATGCAGCTATATAATTCTAAAATAAATTTGGAAAGTTGACATGAATATGATGCCTCATCAAATAACTGTCATAACAAAATGGTATATGACATCACTCATTTTGATGCTTCATGTACTAAAAATACCGGGTTTCTCTCAGTTTTTTGTCTAACGTAAAAAGAAGTCAAGTTAATAATATCTGAACACTGCCAATAATTACCTTCACAGGATTAAGCTTCGGAAGGCCTTGAGGAAAACGAGTGCCCAGCTCCTGGACTGCAAGCAATATACTCTGCCTTGCTTCTGATGGTCGAAGATCAGAAGGAACGGATATTCTTAGTTTGCTTAGGGCAGAAATCAGAGACAACTGAACAGGAACCTAGTTTATATGGAAATGGGAGTCAAAACCTTCACAAGATCAATTCAACAAGACTACTGAGCAGCTTCATGTATATCAACTTACCACATGCATTTCACCCTTCTCTCCAGGACGAGGGGGACATGGTTTTGGTCGTGAACTATTTTCGCTAGACCCAGGTGAGCAATGAAGTAATGTATCCACTATATAACCACCACCACGTGAAGACAAACCTGTAGAGGGCTTCTTAACAACATTAACAACAACTCCCCAACCCCAGTCTGTTCCCCCTTCCCTTACCTTGACCTGCAATACAAAGAAGCATTCTTGAAAAAGTTGAAGTTGAAAGTTAACCATCATAATTAGAAATTATAAACAAACATCCAAGTTCGAGAAGCAATAAGGGTAAGGAAGCGACTTCCTAAGACAGTGTGCACAACATAGTAGCAGTTCCACAGTTTTACTCAGAATCTAAACATTGTATGGCGAATCTCAACAAACATCAAGCATAAAATATTTCCTTGTATAATAAAGTAGCAGTATCACAGTTATATTCAGAATCTAAACATTGTATGATAAATCTCAACAAACATCAATGCTAACACAAAATGATCAGGCACAAGGACTGAGAAAAAAAGGTTAGAAATGCTACATCATTAAATTTTAAGACTAACAAAATGATGTAAATGATTTATGTTGTAAGAAACTACAAAGTACATTTCATGCACATACCAGTCTACCAGGAAGAAGAAAATAAAGAGCTCTTTCAGGCCTTGTTATTTCTAACATCATCTTCTTCTCAAGTTCGGCTATTTCAAGTTTGAGTGTATGATACTCAGCAACTTCAGCCTATAGATAAAACGAAGAGAGAGAGAAAAAATAGGTGATATATATCAGTCCATACATTAAAATATAATAATTGTTATTATTATGAATATATAAATAAAGGAAAGCGAAGGATCCAAAGGGAAAAACTACCTCCCCTGAAGCATCAAGCATGGCAGCTTCCTGTTCCAGCTTGGTGACCTTTTTCCCAATGTCAGGTAAAGCCTGATCGAGAATACCCACAAGTGTTAAATAATTAAGCAAACAAATGATGGAAAAAAAAAGTGATTTTATCAGCTCAAACCTTCTCATACTGAAATTGGTGGAATGAATTCCTTATCACATGTTCAGCAGTGAACTGACCTTCCGCACGGCTCATTAAATTCAAAATTGAATAGTAGCTCAGTCTGAAAGTACTAACTAAAGGTGCTGGTTTACCCAAAACCATGTCCTTGAGTGTGTTCATCTCCATCTTTAAAAAGGAAAAAAAGAAGTGAAGATCATATTCTCATACACTCACTTGATGTGAAAAAGGTAACTTAATGAGTCAAACTAACAGATCTCCGTCCCCAATAAAATATAATACAGAAAGAGTGATAAAACTACCAAATTTCATAGAACAAAAAGAAAAATTTCCAGCCATAAAATCACCTGCTCATCAATCATGATGATACAAATACCACGCTCATCTTTTCCACGACGCCCAGCCCTTCCACTCATCTACAACAAAAAAGAAATCGATCATCAAAATATCCAGCTAGCCATATAACATAACAAAATTCCAGACACATATAAAATGCCTAAAAAAGTCCCAAGAAAAAAAAAACACTTCACTTACCTGGATATACTCACCGGATCCAATGTAGCGATGACTATCACCATCCCACTTCTTAACAGCTGTGAAGACAACAGTTTTTGCGGGCATGTTTAAGCCCATAGCAAACTGACACAAAGAAAAGCTATTATTAAACATACAATATTAACACGAAAACTATCAATTAAACGAATGTTTTTATACTGTATTTATTTGGGAGAGCCAGAGAGGGATAACTCCTCCCGTGCTCTTGTAATACGGCTGGTTCCAAGCTCGAAAAAGGAGGAGGCTAGTAAAACTTGTCAAACCTTATTTGAAAGAGGGCTTAGATCAAAAGAAAAAGAAGCCTCAAATACACTGAATGAATGCAAAGAATCTTACAGTTTCTGTGGCAAACAGGGCCTTTACTAGGCCTTCCTGGAATAGAAGCTCAACCAATTCCTTGATAACAGGAAGAAGGCCAGAATGATGGACAGCAATGCCTCGCTGAAGTAGCGGTAGCATCAACTCAATAGCAGGTAAGTCTCTATCTTCCTCATTCAAGCAGAGTATTGCATTACGAAAAACTTGCTCCACATCATCTTTTTCCTCTTGAGTGTTAAAATCAAGCTTGGACATGGACATAGCGTGCTGTTCACACTCTCTTCTACTGAAGCTGAAAATGATAACTGGCTGAAATTTTCGTTCCATAATCATCTGAAATGAAAGAAATATTCTGACTAAATCAGCAAGCATGCACAACCTTTACCATCTGAAGCACAAGGATGGAAAGAGACGGAAAGAGAAAGAAAGAAAAACTATTTCAAAAGAGATAGTGCCATAAGAATTGAATGTGAATTTCAAAGTTAATAATATTTAAGTCACATAAGATTGTCAAGAGTCCACGGTCAGAAATTTGATTACAAGACCTTGAACGCAGCGGTCCACATTGTGTCCTCTTGGTACATCAAATATTATTTAAATGAAATGTATTGATTGAAAAATACATGAGAGAGAATTTAGAACTAGCTGAACACCCATTTGGCATACAAAAGCTTAAAACACCCATCATCAAATTCCATTAAAGCATTGATATTGATACTGCAATTGACAGAGAAATATGATCTCACCTTCACAATTTTGTAAATATCAGAACCCCCTGAAGCGTTCCCTCCTTTTGCGATTCTCCCACTTCCTTTTCCATTTGAATTTCTGTTCCCATCACCCAATTTCTGCTTTGAAAAAGTATCATGCAGCTTCACAAAATTATCCTCCCTGAACTGCTCATTCTCATCAACTACAAGGTACAAGCCACTTCCGCCTACAGGAAATACATAATGTTGAAGAGGAGTTGGTCGGAAGTCTGTATACACCACATGGCATGGTTGTTTGTGGATATTACATATCCACTCTGCAAACTCAGTAGCATTGGACATTGTTGCTGAAAGGAAAACCATTTTGATAGCTGGTGGCAAAAATATTATACTCTCTTCCCAAACAACTCCTCTTTCACGATCTTTCATATAATGAATTTCATCAAAGATAACCCATGCAACTTCCTTCAAAACCTCGGAGCCCCTGTAAAGCATTCCCCTAAGAATCTCTGTTGTCATGACCAAACAACTAGCATTAGGGGATAGAGTAACATCACCAGTCATCAAACCAACATCTTTGAACTCATGACTCAGCTCTCTATACTTCTGGTTGCTCAAAGCTTTCAAAGGTGACGTATATATAACTCTCTGCTTCTCTCTAAAAGCCATTGCAATTGCATACTCAGCCACAGCAGTTTTACCAGCTGACGTATGCGCTGAGACCAACACTGACTCATTTCTTTCCAAGCAAGCCACCGACACCTGCTGAAATGGATCAAGTGTAAAAGAATAGGTCTTGGCCATCTCCCCAGAGTAGTCTGGGTTAGCGAGAGTGCCATAAATCGACTCATCATTAGTTGAAGTATACCCACTTGGAACCGCAACCTCGTGCACACAGGTCCGTGTCAGACTCCGGCGCTTCATGGTGGGTTCCTCATGGTTTTGCTTGGGGGTCTCTGTGGCATCAGTATTCCGGCGCTTCACAGAAGTTTCTTCTTGCTTGGGAGCCTCACCCACCTCAGAATCTTCAAGTTCTTTTCGTTTCCCAAGCGATGGAGAGCCTTCCATTATCTATTTCAATTCAACAAAAACCTCCAAAAACAATTATGCTGCTTTAACAGATAAATTAGACCAAAATATAACAAATTATAACCAAAACAATATAACAAAAAGGTGAAGAACAATAATTGAAACACTAAACTGAATACAACTAGCAGAGAATCACTCGGGACAAAACATTCTCTAACGGTCAATTTGGTTGTCAAGAAAATGGGAGGAAGATTAAGCATTGTTAGATACAGAAGAAAAACAAAAGCAAAGTTTAAACAGGTAATGGCACTGAAAGAAACAAAATGCTTATGGTTGAGCATTGCCTGTTTCTGTACGGAAACCTAGGAAGTGCTTTCTAGCCCTACCATTTACATACACAAATATGAATACATGTGGCTGTGAGCTTGAATGCTTACCTGCAATGGCGAGAATGAGACGATAGTGAGTGCAGCGCAGAGGAAAATTTGGGAGAAATTTGAAATATCAGATCAAAAACCAAACCCTAATGGCTAATATGGCGGGGTTCCGCTGGGAGACGACCATCCCGCCGGTCAGCTTTG
>JAYMTH010001446.1:0-15002 GCA_036897465.1 Pelargonium australe | reverse complement strand
AAAAAAAAAAGAGAAAAATATTTTATTTTATCTAAATCAAAATGTATGCAATTACTTTGATAGAAAAAAATACGTTATCTTCAATTAATTACATAAATTATTTATTATCAATATTATGTCAACGAAACTGAAAAAATAATAATGACAAATCAAGCTAGTTAGTAATTAACTTCAGCATATTGTCGATGAAGTCACGTCATATATCTTTTGTCACATTGCATTTTCAGCTCCAAACAAATGAAATGATACGTTTCATTTCTTAAATTTCAAACTTAATAAAAACGGCAACGATTTAGATCATCTAAAACTTATGCCCAAAACAGTTGTGTAAAAAATTTCCAATAACTTTTAGTATGTGATACGTAACTATAGATTTTTTATATGACCCAAAAGAGTAAGGACAAGTAAGTGGGGTGGGCACTAACTCCATAGCAAAAGATAAGTTTGGTTATAGGCTTATAGCTATGGAATTAAAAGTGGGACGGCAATTTCACTCTATTGTTTATTCATTTCCTTTCTGCTTTACATAACTTTGTTCCCAATGCTGAATGTGGAAGCCAAGACAAATCAAATATGTTTTCCATGTTTCAGCCTGCCATTTCAAATTTCAATATACTCCAATTTTTCTTTCATGATCCAAAATTATAAACTATTACCTAAGGGTAGTGGCGCAATTGACAACACGTACAGATTGCATGAGTGAGAATAGCGATTGCGTTCGATCCCCGCTCAACACGCTTCTTAAGAGAATGATAAGCTTAATACTTTAGAAAAATTATGTGTCGTGAATTTTTGTATTGGGTAATCATCTTTTTGTGGGCAAAACCACCGTAAAAGTGACATGTTTCATTCGTAGAGTTGGGTTTAAAAAAATACATTAGTTGATTGCTTACATTACAAGAGTGTCAAGAGGAAGTGTGATGCTATCATTAACTTGTGTGGGACAGTTTATTTTTGCAAAGCATGAGTTTTAAACCTAAAAGCTTGACATGATGTACTGTGAAGCAACTAATTTATTAGTAGTAAAATCAACAATTTGCGCAGGTTAACATACAGCTCATTTGTTGTTTTTTTTTTTTTTTTTTTTGTTTTAGATTCTTATTTTCTTCTTTGTGCGTTTATTGATCAATAAACTCACAAAGACATAGGATCTTCTTTTTATGTATCATGGGTTGATGATGAATTTAGTAAAAGAAGATCCTATGCATTTTTTTTTCTTCTTTTCATTTTTTTTTTAAATGTTTAGAGTCATCTAATTCACAGGGAATTGTTATTTCATGACCCAAAAAATGAATTATGCTTTACCTTGTTTCAACAATTAGATCAAATGTGCAAATTGTTAGACATTTTTATCATATGTTTTCTAATTGTACTAATTTGAATAAAATTCTTCAGCAGATGTCTTCAAACACTCTAGAGAACATGTTGGTGAGCTCAAAAGCAGCACAACAAGATCCACAGAATAAGCCACCAAGACCTCACCCAGAGCATGCTCTCAAGTGTCCAAGGTGTGACTCCACAAACACCAAGTTCTGCTACTACAACAACTACAGCCTCTCTCAGCCCAGATACTTCTGCAAGTCTTGCAGAAGGTACTGGACCAAAGGAGGCACTCTCAGAAATGTCCCCGTCGGCGGAGGCTGCAGGAAGAACAGAAGATCATCATCAACCTCGCCTTGTTCTTCATCGGCAAGAAGATCCCAAGATCAGCCGCTCGTTGCAATTCAAAACAGTCAGAACAGCCCGCTCTCGCACCTGAGCTACGGGCGCTTAGTGTATGATCAACATCAGTCTGATCACGACCAGTACTCGATGAACTCTATTCTCGGTCATGCTGCTACGAACCCACCACCAGCAGCATTTGTGGATGCTCTGAGGTGTGGCTTTCTGGAGAGCCAGAGCCAGAACCCCAGCAATTTCCATAGCATGTACTATGGAAATTATGGTGGTGGTGGGCAGATTTGTGAGCAGGACAGTACTGGTGGTGGTGGAGAAATGGTGGGCATGGCATATGGGGAAATGGGCAGTGCTGGTACTGCAACAACAACAGCAGTGACAGTGACAACAATGAAGCAAGAGATGTGCAGTGGCAGAGAAGGTGGTGGTTCAGAGAACAGGATGTTGTGGGGCTTTCCATGGCAGATGAATGTTGGAGATCATCATGATCAGAGCATCAACAACATCAACATCAACAATATGGGTAGTGTTGATTCTGGAAGAGAAAGCTGGAATGGGTTTGCTCCATCTTGGCATGGACTTCTCAATAGTCCTCTCATGTAGAATTGTTATTTAGTTTTTTTTTTTTTTTTTTTTTCTCTTCTTTTTTTGTTCTTTTGATTGTGTGCAAGGCAAGTCATGTTGAAGATGAAAGAAGATAGTGAAGGATTAATAGAAATTGTGTTGATCTCTTAAGAAACTCTAATTTTATTTATCTTTTTTGGAAAAACATTGATTCTACTTCAATTAAGTAACTAGTTAGCTAGTTAGGGCTCGCAATTTTGATCTCATTATGTGAGAACTTGATCTACTCACAAGTTTACAAATTTGAATCACATAAAAGCACCCTAATTCTCTCTTCATATATAAAACATTCACCCGACCCAAGATTTGCATGAACTCGCAACTTTTAGGAGTCGGGTTTATACTTTTCGACTTAAAATTTGAATTATTGTTGACCCTCTCCGAGAGTTGATAAAATGAATTTGAATTCGAAACTAGGCACCCTGATATATGTTTTGCTGTATGTGTAAATTAGATCAAGCTGCACCCTACAAAATCGCAACTTGATTTGACTCCTGACCCAAAAAAAACATATTTTGAGGGAAGAGTTAACAAATTGGATTCAAATTCGATTTAAGAGTTCATATGATTCGAACTTACCAATTTTCAGGGTAAGTTCATTCAAAACTTATCCTATAAATATACAAGTACGCCCTAATTGCTTGAATTCACGCATTTTGCACTATATTATAGAACATGAAATCGTTCCATCTTAAACCAAAACAAATTCTATTCGGTCCAAAATCTATATACTTACATGTAGAATTTGGAATAGATAATTTGGTCCGAATTGCAACCTTCAATCAATAACTATATCATCTAATTCTTTCACTAACTAATTTGTTTTTGTTGGAAAAAGTGGAAAATTATAGTAACTTGAAATTTGTTTTGTAACCAAGTAAAGAAAGTGGCAAAAGTTGGCATATGATAACGTTTCTACATTGAGCAAAAAATGGAGAGAGAGAGAGAGAGAGAGTGATGTTTCATGGGATAATAAACTCTGAACTCTCTGAACAATTAAAAGGTTGTCGTTTCAGCAGAAGCAGCAGCTCACAGTTGTTACTGCAAAGTCTTTGGATTTTGGGTTCAAAATTGGTGTTTTCTATATATTCTATCATCATTGAGTCTTGTTTTTAGGTTGATTCTAACAATTAATTAATGCTTAATTTATTATTAAATGTTAAATTAATAGTGAGAATTGGAATTTTGGGATGGATTTGTTTTTTTTCCAGACAAAATCTGAACTTGGATTTGGGCGTGACTGATTTGGGAGAGAGAGAGAGAGAATGGTCAGTGAACATATTTCAAGGTTTTAACTATTGAAAATGGTGAGAGTGACCAATAATAAGCTCATAACTACGACCATTTTATATTATAATACGAAATTTTCATAGGCAATGACAATTTGGGATCTTTGTCGATCTTGTTACAAGTAAATAACTAAAAAATTCATGTGGACGGAGAATCTTTTTAACCATTAAAATATTGGTACATTTAGGAATAAAAATGTAAATTTTAAATTTTGTAGGTGACAGATGACTTGTATAAATTAAACTGATCAAATATATCATGTAGTGTCGGGTCAACTTCTCGAATTCCTTTCACATTTTCAGTTTTATAAATATATATAATTATTTTGGTAAAATATGAATATAAGAAAAGTCCCACATGTACTAAAGCACTTATATTATCAGTGACCTAAAACAATAAAATAATTAGTCAGTCAGTCATTACAGCCCTTAGAGGAGCAACTTGCTCTCTCCATTTCAGATTGAAAATGCTCATAACTCTGCGACCTGTGTCAACATTTATTTCTAATACATTTAAATTATTTATTTCCTTCCTCTGAAGAGAAAAAACACCACCAAGCGTGCGAGTAAAACGGTAAAAATTTATTACAGCTTCATATGGAGTCATGAAGATTCGATTCAGAATACAGTTGCGACAAAACTTAGTAAAATATGATTTCCGTCGTAAATTCTTGGACAGCTACTGCAAACAGAGCTCTTCCTCTCTTTCTTCTATAGGTAGCTTTAAGATTAAGTTTTGTCTCAATGTAATGTATACTACAGACATTGATCGATGGGTCACTTTTGCAATCAAGAGAAGCGTCAAGAAGCTCGCGCTCGACCTCTCGTGCATCCGGTTTTTGCCTCAACCTCGTGACACGGATGAGGAGGGTCATGAATATGATCTCGGCTCTCGCTTGTTGCATCTAAATGTGGCATCGAATTTGGATGATTTGGAGTTGAGATCGTGCATCCTCGACGTGAACATAATCTCACAACTCTTGGGTTGTAGCCTGAAATCAGTTAAATTGACGAAGGTGCCTCTTTACCGCGAGGAAATGTTGCATTCCATCTGTTGTTGTTGTTGTTGTTGTTGTCCCAATCTCCAATCTTTGGTATTGGAAGAAAGTAGGCTTCCTCGAGTGGTACGTGTATCGAATCACACGTTGGAGACGTTGTCAATACGCCATTGTATCGGGTTTGAGGTTTCAGGTTCAAACCTCGTAGTATTTGAGTACATTGGCGCTACTTTGGTCAAGTTGTCTTTCCTTTGAGTTCCCAATTTGCGCAATGTGTGCCTCATTTCACAGCGCGAAGTAGACTTGTATCAAAAACTCAATGAACTCGGCACAAGCGTTCCTGCAATGAAGGATCTCGCTATATGTGCTAAGCATGCTAGACTTGAACGAACCTCAATCATCCCTACTTTCCACCACGTTGAGCAATTGAAGTTGTGTCTCACGTGGACGAGGCATTTTGACATCATGAGGATGATCAACATTCTAAGGTCGTTTCCACTCTTGCAGAAACTTCACTTAGCAGTACGTATTTATATTTTTCAAATTATCCATCTCCGATCATATTGATTATCAATTTTATTCGAGAACTAATTAAAGTTGTTTGTGCAGATATGGTGCAAAGACGATGTGGGGGAAGGAGAGAAGAATACTGTGCCCAGGAGTGTTCATAAACATTTAAAGGAAGTTGAGATAATCGGATTTCGATGCTGCAAAAATAATATGGAGTTTGTGATCAATCTACTGAAATTTGCAGACCCTTCTCTGAAGAGTCTATTGATAAAACCACAAATGCAAGTGTTGAAGACAGCTGAGCAATGGGAAATCAAAGTGGATGATTCATGGGAGGAAGGAGAAAGGGAAACAGTTGTTGAGGAACTGCAAGACTACTTCTCGAAAGATAAACAAATCGTGATCGGCTTATGATTTCAACTTTTTGAGTTAATAAAAATGTACTGCTTCGATATGAAAATGACTCCAGAATCCAATTTGTCTAATCCGATCGCTGCCTATATACATATTCTAATACATCTGAAACATGCTACTAGAGAGGGAATAACACAGTGACAAATCAGTGAAGAAAAGATGAGAGAAGTATTGCATAGGTTGTGCGAAAGAAATAGTCAAAGAGAAACCAGAAGTTATAAATTGCAATTAAAAGGTTCATATGAAAAGCTAAAACGATGATAATGCTCTAGAACAGAGACTCGTACGAGTAATAATAAGTTCGGAAACCATGGATACTTGAATAACTAAACAAGCTCAGGACCTCGGCTTCTCCTTCTTTTCCTTGAAGAGGGCCAAAAGAGAGACACCTGATACCTTGACCACCTTGAATCGAACTCCAGGAATATCTCCCACTGCATGTCCCTTACGACCAAATCCAGCAATCAAAACCTCGTCCTGCACAACAACAGCACAAGATATTCAATCTATCTAGTTAACCATGAAACACCAAACTATAAATGAATCAATCCGTAATGCTTACGTTCTCCTCAATATAATTTAAGCAACCGTCATTAGGTACAAAGGCAGCAATTTTTTTCCCATTCTTAATCAGCTGAACTCTGGCACACTTTCTAATGGCAGAGTTAGGCTGCTTGGCTTCAATTCCGCTGTAGAATTTAAAAAATCAAACTAATTATAAACATCAATGTGGGAAATATTTGGGACTTTAAACGAGAAAGTAAAGGAATTGAAATAGATGAATGAAAAAGAAAACAGATGCTGCCCTACATTTTCTCAAGTACAATTCCTTTGGCATGGGAGGACCCAGCAAATGGCTTCTTCCACTCATTTCCAAGATGCGACTTTTTGTAGGACTTGTCTGCCCATCGTTGTCTTCTACGGTGGGACTTAAGCTTGCGACCAGCTCCCATTCCACGTGTCTTCCTGGGTAACATCAGTAGCAGAATAAGTAACTTCCTCATACATATAAGATTCGACAGTACTTTCATCCATTTCCAATGAGATCGAATAAGTCAACAGGAATTGAAATAAGCTGTTTTGATTTCTTTACTTGGTCAGAAAAGTCCTGACTATACCAGCACTTTCATCTTCTCAACGTATACTCTATTTGTTTTCAAAAAATGTATTGATTGAACGTGTTTGATACTCTTAAAAGTTAAAACACATTGACAGACATAACTTGATGTAGCCTTTATGCAATAACATGGGAAATATAAATAATCAATTATTATTATTGAATGTATTCTTAGTGCACCGTCTATGAAATTATAAAAATTGTGTCACCGTATCCTTGTCAAGTGGTGTCCTGTATTTCATACTGTGTCAATGCAACATAGGTTGCTCCTAAATTGGTACTCATTTCATATCTAAACCCAACATTAGTTTAAGCATTAAACAAACACCAAAACTCGTCCATAGCTTATAACAATCTCTACTGCAAAAGTAGTATATTTCAACCAAGATCAATGAAACTCATCAGCAACATTACATAATTTCCATTGCCATCTACTAGCTTTAGCAAACATAACGAACATCATTGTTCAAAATGCCATTGAGATAATCATAAAACTACATCAAGAAATTCAATCAAACGGACTTTTCAAACAGCTCAACATCAGATGGAGTTGTAACACCAAATATGAACAAAAAATTCGACAGTTGCATGGTTCTCGATTCTCAGAAGCTCAGTATCCACCAAATATTAAAATCTAACAGCCATATATGGCTAATACAAAATCGATCTGACATAAAACCCTAGTTCAACGTTTAAATGTTCAATGCTGAATCAAAATGAAAATCAACAAAACAGAAACAGATTCTGAATAAACAAACAGAAACGGAGCAGCGAACAGATGATAGAAGGAGATGGAAGGTTCAGCTAACCCCATGGTGGCGGTTCGAGGTGGCTCTTGGACTGTGACGACCGGTTTTCAGGAGGAGCTTCGCGTTCTGGAGGCCGCCACAAGGGATCAAAACCCTAAACTTTGGAGTTTAAAACTTCACACTTCACGCCTCTATTTGTTGTTATTTGCACAATTTCCTCTGCTTTTTCCATATTTTGACTTTGGCCCCTTCTTGCTTTGCTTTTTAGTGAGCCCAGCCCAAAGGCTAAGCCCATCGTCAATAGCCTCAAGGCCCAAATTTCAAGCTCAGCCCAACATTTTGATCAATTTGTTTTAAAATGCATCCATTAAATGCTTAAATTGTTTCTTCTTCCCAATCTGAACTCAAAACCTTGTGAACACATGGATTGACCTTTGAATCAACTTTTCTAAAAACTTGTTTTACTTGGAAAAAAGTTTGGGATTGAAATAATAATATAATAAGAAGAATAGCCAACATCAGCTCGAGCTAGCAACTCGAGCTGCAATACGACACAAAATAAGAGAGTTTGGACTCACAAATTTTGTAATCGTATCGTGTTTGTGTTAAACCTAATAAACATGCATGCACGACGCACTTAACACATACACTTAAGAGTATAATTGTAAAATAATGTGTCAAAAACATATTGGATAGTAGTGTCTTGTCAAATATGTTGGTTCTATCATGTAAATATAGGTCGTGTTCATGTAATTTATGTTGAGCCAACACAATTCATTTAGTTACGTAAAATATGTTACGCCGTGTTCATGTAATTCATGTCATGTCAACACAGTTCATTTGGTTACAAGGTCATACATTTCGTGTTCGTGTTGGATCGTAAAAAATAGAGTCAATTTTCAATAGACACTAACACAATGCGCACGCACGAATTGTTTAGAAGCATATAATTACATAAACAGTAATGTCTTGCATTGATTTATATATATCTTGCATAACATTAGCAGAGAGTTCACTACTATTATACTCTAACTATAACTCCTGAGTTACAGCCAAAAGGACCAGAACATTACATCCCTAGTGACACATATTTGAGAGCTTCACAATAAAATGGCTCACCAAGACACCAACAAGATGTTAAAAGCAAGAGAAATTAGAATAGTACATGAAAAAAGTGCATAATTAAAGTACGATAATGAGCACAACCTGGCTGGCCTTTTCTACTTCTGCGGTTTCTTCCATAACACTCCAATCTTCCTTAGCATGTTTCCATTTTTCTTCTTCAGATCATCCATGTCTTCTTCGGAGTAAGGTGAGCTAAGCTTTCCCGGGTTATAGTTGCTGTCCAAAGATCCATTTCTCTCCATATACTTCCCGTTGTTCCCCGCTGAAAGCATCGTCGCAGCTGCCTCTGCAGCCTTCCTCCACTGATCGGATTGGACCTTGAGCTTTCTCAGCTCGGCCTCCATTTCACAACTTGAAGCTTGCGTTGCCTCCATCTGCTCAGCAATTCTTGCTGCTCTCTTGTTACTTTTGTCTGCTTCTTCCATAACCAACCCAAGCTTCATGACAGCTTCTCGCTCAGCAGCTCTAGCTGCCTCTAGCTCGGAAACCACATTGTCATTTACATCACCTCGGTCCATTTCTCTTTTCTTGACTTCCAATCTTAGGATCTTGTTATCGTCTAATATGTTCTGCACTTCAGTCTCCTTGTCGGTCACACTGGCTCGCAAGTTTGCCACATCTTGCCTTAATTTTCTCAGCTCCTGATCGTGTTCAGAATCTATACGGTGTGATTGGGTTTTCTTTAGTTTTAGATTTAACCCCTCATTCTCCTCAGCAATAGCTTGCAGTTCAGTTTCCTTATCCATCAGATTTGCCTTCAATTCTTCGATATCAATCTTTCTTTTCTCTAGCTCTGCATGAAGTTCAGCCTCTCTCAGACTCAGTCTAGATTTTGTCTGTTCGAGCAGTTCATAAGCATTTTGTATTTGCACGGTGCTTTGTACTTGTTCTTCTCGATATTTGGCCTCAACAGATTCGAGATTACATCTTAACTGCCCCACTTCAGACTTTAAAAAACAAAGCTCTAACTGAAGCTCGTTTGGATCCTCTTGGTTTTGTTTTTCTTCAACCTTCAGTTCAATTTTAGGACCGTCTTCATGAACTCGAGAAAGGTCAGTGCTTGCATCAATGGGCCCTGAGTTACTTTTGCCAACAAATTCTTCTAGGGAGCTCACTCGAGTCCTTGACTGTTCCAACTCCAAAGCAATAGAGTTGTAAGCTTCTGTTATTTTCATGCCTTCTGTCTTAAGCACTTCAACAGTTTTTTTGGCAGTTTCGAGTTGCATTAGGGTTTCACTAACCAGCAATTTGGCTTTAGCTTCTGATTCCTTGCAACCCCTTAGCTGGTTTTTCATATTTTCCACTACCAAAAGAGTCTCCGCCAAGTGTTCTTTCAAGCTATGGAGCTCTGTATTTGCTGAATCAGCATGGTCAAGCTGTACAGCCTCAGATTCAGGTGATGTTTCAAGCTGGACCTTCAACTGCTCAATCTCATTCAGTGCAGAGGCCAAAGCAGATGAGTCGAGTGAGTGCTGCTTCTTGATAGCCTCTAGCTCGGACTGAAATGCTTGATCTTTTTCCAGAGAATTCTTTTGGATCTGAACAATGCGAGCTTCCTCGGAAGCAGACAATTCCAAAAGCTGCTTCTCGGAGTCTTCCAGTTTTGAAGTCAATGCCAACAGCTGTGTCTTGGACTCCTCGGCATCTTGCTGTGCTTGCATCTTCCATGATTCAGATGACCTCAGCTGCTCCTTCGTTTTCTTCAGCTCCTCTTGAAGGTGAGAAACCTGAGATTCCAATTCAGATATTCTGCTTGGGCGCTTCTTCTGGATCAACCGAAAAAAGAAAAGTCAGAAGTTGCTCTTTCCTTTCCTTACTATACAAAGTTATTTGGTGAAACTGGGAAATGCTGCATTTCAACTATAAGCTTGCTTGTGGATTTGCAGAAGTGAGCAGAAAACAATTGCTTAAGCCCAACTATTTTATGAAGAAAAATTCAACAACGTAATTTTGCTAAAGGATCATTGATCGTCAGATATATTACTGAAAAAGTAGCCTTGTTCTAAGGAATTATATGTGTTACAATTTTAAATGTAACTACTATTCCCAGAAGAAACAATGACACTTGGTCATATATGCTATCCTTATTTTTAGCTCCTACTGACATTAACTGAAAGGCATAGAGAAGCAATTACTGTTAGACACTTGGACTCAAATATACTGAAGTACCTCAGACACTGGGCTCCTTGGTGACCTGCGCTCAATGACTTTAGGCTTTCTATCTTTTGGTGATCTATTGGCTTGATTTGAAGAAGATGCAGAATCAGATTCTAACCCAGTGGTTTTCAGTTGGCGCACAGCTTTAGGAGAAACTCTTGGAGGCACTTCTGAGGAGCCACTTCTATTTGAAAAAAAAAAAAAGGATAAACGTGTGCATTAAGAAAAACTGTCCAAATCATAAGAAACTAGAACAATAAATTTTAATGGGAGGAAAACAGTAGTAATAATGTAGAAACCACAGCCAATTTCTATCATAAGGAACTTGTTGGGATAGTGTGGAACCTCAATATGTTGAGAAATTTTCACTTTGCTCATGTTACGGGAGAATATACATTATATTATGAGACCAAGAAAGCTATACAGGGAGTTATTTGGCTTAGCCTAAGTCATCAATGAGATTATGACACATCGCTAAAAACTTGGATCCAGTCGGTCATTCCGCTCCCACATATTCATTGGGGTGGGTATGGTTAAAACTTAAAATTTTAATGCCTTGTCATGATTTCACTAGTTTTGTTTGCCTTAGCCAAAGTCCAGAAAAATATGGCTCATATTCTTCAATCTCTAATATAATTGCCTTTATAATATTTTATTTTATCATGAATAAAGAATGAACAAATATTGTTAATACCTAACACACAAAATTTGAAAAATGATTGAGCACTTAACATATAAGCAGTTGATAACCAAATATACAGATAGAAAAGGCAATTATATTTTACTTCAGTGCACCCTAGGTTGATGTCTAGCCCTCCTTATGTCTAAGAGAGGAGAGAAACTACAAATACTGGTGGTCCAAAAAAACATAGAAATAAAGCAGACGTTCTCACAAAACTCCAAGTTCCCTTGAAATTAATAGTAGGCCCCATAAGAATTCCTCGATAGCCTCAAGGCAGGAGACAATACAAATTGCAAACCTATAGGAGTTTTTGAATTTTTCAACAGAATACATGATTTATATGATTTTTATTATTATTTTTCAATATATAAAACAAAACCCACAACAAGCAGATGTGAAGGACACTTTGGACAATGTAGTAACATACAACAACACTCGTAAATTTCCAACATTAGAGTGTAATCTTCAAGTACAGCCAATAGATGATAAATGGGAAAACATAGAGGGTAAAAAACACAGCTTCAAAAGTACTACTCATTACCTCAAAGTAACAAGACAAAACCGTTGAATATAATCAAGACTCCATTACTGCACAGAAGAATCACAAAGTCATTTGAAGTTACCTTGCCTTCGGAGTCTGCATGATTTCTTATTTTCTACCCACCAACACCAAGTATGAAGAAAAAAAAAGTTTGTTCAAATCTTGCCACTTAAATGCTATCTCACCCACAAGTCCTGCAAAATAGTCCAGAGAAATCACAAGTTGAGACAACAGAATCCTATGTGCCTGTAACAGAAAATAAATGAGTCATTTTTTTAAAGCCCAAATAGCAATAAATGAAACCATATGGACTGGGCATAGCCCTCTCATCAATTATCATCATAACATATAGACCCATAAAGGCAAAAGATAATCTCAGTAACAGCAATTAATCACAGCTGTAGAATATCACAATAAAACACCATCATTTTTTCTTTCACTAGTCAGGTAATTGTTACTTATGATTTCTCATTCAAGACTAGCACATTTCTACCATGCTCAGAACCATTATTGCAGTCACAACTCTCACAAGGGGTGTTCAGCAATGGAGATCCAGAAGTAGCAAATTACATATATACCCCTCATACTAACTTGTACAGAAAAATCACAATAACTTAGCGTGGTAGGGACATTTTCTGTGTGTGATCATGAGGGTGTGAAATTTTTTCCTCCATTACTGCTGTAATCGAGGGCCAACAGCACAGTCAATAGTGGGGTACAGAAATTTGAAGAGCACACTGAAAATGAAAGTTTTAATTAGCCTATTGTACCTCCTTATTCAGTCTGAAAAATGTATCAAACCACCATTAATCTGTCTGTTTCTAGAGAATTTGTTTGCTTAAATAGAAAATTTGACAAAAAGAAGATCATATCATGGTCGAGCTTCATAAGGAAATTTGAGCTTCCACTAAAAAAATCTGAAACCATGTCATACAGGACTCAAGATCCAAAGCAAATGTATAAACAGATAAAGCTCAAAATTGCATAAAAATCGAATAATGCAGATCTCGAAATCAACACCAAAGCTTGCATCGAAAACGAAACAAAACCAAAAGGGCAACGAGAAGCTTAAGTTAAGACACAGCATAAAATTATCCTTCCAGAGATTCGCTTGTCTTTAGGAAAAACTTGAGGACACCTCAAGTTCCAGATGTCAAGCACTGTGCAACAAACGCTGAACAGACTAAGCCAAAACTCAAAAAACCGTTCACAGACACCAAGGCATTGGTATCATTGAAAAACAAAATCAAAATTCACATCATCACCACCAATAATTGATCGTAAAAACAGCCAGAAGTTAAAAAAATCTTACCTCTCAGCCTCCGTTTGGTGAAGAATCGAGAATCCACAGGGAAGCAAAACTAACAAACTGTTTGGTTGCTGAGAAAAATGGAGTAGAAAATGAGAGAAACGGAAAGCACACTCCAATGAGTGAGATATACAAGTTTTTGCTCGGTCGAGTAAAAATCAGTCCGAAACGAAACCAAAAACGTCTCACATTTCTTCAAACCACCAAACAAAATTGATTCGAAAAGGTTCGAAAAAATGAAACAGCAAAAAGTTGCTCATCTTCTCACCTAGTTCATAAATGCCGGTACGCAGAAAGATTCTGGACTAAGACCAAAACGCCATTGCAGAAGAAGCAGCCATGGAAACTTGAAAGGTAAGGTATGGAGAAGTTTCTGGTTTCTGGTTTTTCTTCAACTTCGCGCAATTTGCGATGCCTTAGAGCGAGCGTGTGAGAGAGAAGAGAAAATTAGATAGGAGAAAAACGACAGTAGAAAATCAAAACGTTAAACGGATAGTACCGATTTGTCGTTTGAGGCAGGTAGTTGTTGAGATTTAAAATTAAATTAAATTCAGTTTTCAAATGTTTTAGGCCCATAGGAGGAGGACCAGTCCTGACCCAACTAGATCTATATTTGTTTTTTCAATCTATACATCCAATTTAAAATAATTTCATAAAATCGGATAATATTGTTTATACAAACTTTCTGGACTTATTGAATTTTGTACTAAATTTAAATATATGAATAAAAAATTAAAATTAGGGTGATATTTTAGCTTATTATTACAATTTTATATATAAATATCTTAAATAATACTCCCTCCGTTCCAAAATGAGTGGCCTCCTTTCTATTTTAAGAAAAATTAAAGAGAAGTTAGTTAGTGTGGTATGTTTACTATTATATCCTCATGATCATGTGTCGAGAAATCTTAACTAACTTATTGTAAGGATATTATTGAAAATTCATACATAACTAACTTACTGGAAAAAGAAACAAGACACTTATTTTGGGACAAAAATACAAAAGATACGAAACACTCATTTGGGACCGACTACTATAAATTAAATCATTTACGTATGAAGCAAATATTAACGGTTAACCGATTGGACTATTGTTGTTAACATATAGGCCCAGAATCTCCAAGAAAGAGCTAATTGGACCGTTTGGGTCCATCTAATGTAGTTATTGGGTGCCAACGGAAGGCCCAAAATCTAAACAAAAATAAAGTTCAAATGTATGCTCATTTCCACCCAAAAAAAAGTCCGCTAAACAATGTTAGTGATTTTTTTCTTCAATAATCGTTGTTTTTTTTTTTTGTTGTTTGGTGGTCATTCAATCCGTTTTTGTTTAGTGTCAGTAAAAGAATAAGGATCTACCTGAAGCTCAACTTGACTTGGACGATGAGGCATTGGCTAGTTGGGAAAACGGTTATGTGTTTTGATTTATTTAAGGCTTGGTTCATAATAGTTGCTTGAATAAATTGAAATTGTGTTTTGTTTTCTCTTGATAAAAATTGTACTCCGTGTTTAATATTGACAATGACATCAGCCGCGTACAATAATAATATAAAGGTTAATGAGAATGAGTATTTACTTAATTACCATAGTTGAAGACTGCGTTATCATTAACTTTTGCTGATAGTTGAGAGACAAAAATATTCGAATCCTCACAATAGTTTAAAGGGAAAATTACACGTACCTCTTCTCTTAGATAGCAATATTATACATATCTCCCCTGAAGATCATGTTGTTATTTTTACCACCCCTAAAGATGTCATTTAACGTGTAACACACTTTTTCCGTCAAAGTTAACGGAATATTCCAAATTTTA
>JAYMTH010001445.1:0-15004 GCA_036897465.1 Pelargonium australe | reverse complement strand
GACAAAGAGTCGAAAAAATATTAAATAAATATTGAATTTCTAAATTATTGAAAAATGAGATACAAATATGATATTTTTTTTTTTAACTCAAATGACATGAGTTAAGTTTTTGAAAAACTAAAGACATTATGAACATTTGATATAAAAATTAAAGGTATAAAAGTCGAATGACTTTCCCACTGCTTGGGAAAATAAGTGACATTCTAAAATCTCTATCTTTCCTAGAAATTTACTCAATTTTGGAATGTACTTTTCTATTAACTTTTCTTGACTATTTTCTTAACGTAAGATTTTAGTTTAATTCAGAACTCGCTCTTATCACCTCAACTTTTTTTTTTTTAGAAAAAAGTTCACAAACTATACCTTAGTTACCAAAAGCCGTCCTGACCACTTGACCTTGCATGGTGGCTTAAATTGTTATATATTTATATGATTTACAAAGACAAAGACTAGAACAAAAATATAACTTAATGTGTGCAGGCCAGCCAAGTTTGACAAAGAAATAAGATATCTATTGTTTGTTCTCTTACCTCTTGTTTGGGTTCTGGGGATTCTTTTTATTTTTCTATCGTTACATTGAAATTAATTAGCAAATTATGACAACTTGATTTACATTTTTTAATTTATAATATTTGAATTCTTTCAAAAATGCGGAAGAGAACAATTTATTTATTTATTTATCGTATTGTCTCTACGCAAACTTATTACTTTTCACGCTATTGTCAATTGTCAAGAGATGATCCCAATAATTAGTCTCTTGTTGTTGATGTAGGCTCAAAATCTGTGATCAAACAAAACTCTAATTATATTTTTTGAGTTTGATTTGCATAAATTAATATTATATTGAATCAAACAAATTTGTTATGCTTCACATCTTTTACATGTGAAACTTGAAATTTGATTTGAAACGTCATTTTAAAATTCGAACCAAAACTCACATCAAATATGATGATAATAGTTGGAACTGGAAAGTAATATCTAAGGTTATTTTTATGTTTAGAATATAAATTTAGAATGATAATGACCTTTTTAATCACAAAATGGGTATTCACTTTTGAATATATTTAGAGATTAAGAATTAGAATAAATATAAAATAAAATTGTCAGATTTATTTTTTAAAATATTATTGTGTTCCACTCACTTTTTTTAGGTATTGACCATGAGTTTCCTGAATGAGCCCGCACCATTGACGATTTGACACATTTAAACCTTTTTAGCACACTCAGAGTTCTACCCACTTTTCTTGATCTTTTAATCTAAAGTTTTCATAATTTCTTGCGTAATCCTTGGCAATATTAATGGACTAACAAACATACTCAATGTTATGACTCTTGTCATTTCCCTAACCCTTTATATTTTCCTTTCCTTCCTATCCATATAGCTCTTCCTAACCTCTAGCAATAATGGAGCAACTCAATCTCTTTGTTCCTATCTTTGTTCTAGCACCACTTCTCTTTCTCATCTTCAAGCAACTCACATCTTCAAGAACCATAAAATCTCTACCACCAGGTCCAAAACCATGGCCAATTCTTGGAAACCTTCTCCAAATAGGAACAAAACCTCATATCTCACTAACCCATTTTGCTCAGCTTCATGGACCATTGATTTCACTTAAGCTTGGCACTCAGCTTCTTGTGGTTGGGTCTTCCTCAGCTGCTGCAGCTGAGATTCTCAAGACCCATGATGCTCTTCTCTCAGCTAGGTCTCCACCTGAAGTTGTGACCAATCTTGAAGGCCTAGACTACAAGCTCTTGTCTCTTGTTTGGGCAGATTGCAATGACCGTTGGAGGTTCTTGCGCGGCTTGTGCAAAACTGAGCTATTCTCTGGCAAAGCTTTGGAGACAACAGCTATGATCAGAGAGAAGAAAGTGAAAGAAATGGTGGATTTCTTGGGAACCAAACAAGGCCAAGCGGTGAAGATTGCTCAGGTTGTGTCTGTGACTGTTTACAATTCAGTGACCAATCTGCTTTTTTCCAAGGATTTTTGCCATTATGGAGATGATGGGCCTGGAAAGTTGAAGGAGGTCTTGTCAGTAGCAGAGCAACATGTGGGATATGTGGGAAATATAGCTGAATTTTACCCTTTTTTTGCAATATTTGATCTTCAAGGTCTAAAGAAGAAAGGGTTGGTGCTCACAAGACAATTGTATGCTGTTTGGGAAGATGTTATCAAGGAAAAAAGAGAAAATCCAAAACTTCACTCTCATGAACAACGTGACTTCTTGGATGTTCTGATTGCAAAAGGGTTTGGAGATGAGAAGATCAACTATGTGATTCCTGTATGCTAAAAAAACTTGTCCCAACTCTGTTTTTGGTTATAATTCATTGCTTAATTTGGGTTAGGCAATCGTAAGAGGACGGAACAGTGCACGAGACCCTCACTAATTACTATACATAGTCGAGTTTGTGAATGGTCATTACTCATTACTATATGGAAATAGTCATTTTTGTGCACCAGTGCACGGGGCTCTCATCATTGTAGAAATGATTTTTGTCGTCTTACTCTTGTTCACAAAAAAAAATCTAGTGCACGTAGGGTCGCCATGGTAGGCTTCCACTATTGTGAGAAAAGTCGCTTTTTTGTGCACAAGCCGTACACGTACTTTCGAAGAGAGCTAAGTGCACGAGCCTTTCGCCATTGTAGTAATGATTTTTGTATCCAGTCTTACTCCTCTTTTCGCAAAAAGTCCAACGCACGAGGTCCACCAATGGAGTTTGAGATGTCTTTTTTAATTGCTATTTTACTTTTAGAGTGCTTTTCTTACTCGATACCTAACTCATTTGGGTTATGCAACTACACATGTTATAATGTGCATTCATGTTCTTCTGCAGGAAATTTTGTCTGCAGGCACAGACACTACTACAACAACAGTTGAGTGGGCAATGACAGAGCTAATGAAGAACAAAGAAGCTATGAGAAAACTTGGTGAAGAGCTCAAAAGAGAAATCGAGAAAGACTCCATCAAAGAATCTGATCTTCCTCGACTTCCATATTTGCTTGCTTGTGCTATGGAAACTCTTCGACTACACGCGCCAGTGCCATTTCTTCTTCCACACAGGGCACTCGAGACATGCCAAGTTATGGGCTACACAATTCCAAAAGATACGCGAGTGCTTGTGAATGTATATGCAATTGGGCGCGACCCTGCAGCTTGGGAGGATCCATTGTACTACAAGCCGGAAAGGTTTCTTGACTCCAAGATTAATTTTCAAGGACTGGATTTTGAGTACATACCATTCGGTTCAGGAAGGAGAATGTGCCCTGGACACTCTTTGGGTAGTAAGCAAGTTCTCTTGTTTTTGGCTCACTTGGTGCATTGTTTTGATTGGTGTCTTCCAAATAATGAGGATCCTACACACCTCGACATGAGTGAAGAGCTTTTCTTGACATTGCACAAGAAACAACCTTTGTGTCTGATTCCTAAGAAGAAAGTGTTGTAATGTAATGGTTTTGTGTATTTGTTCTTGTTATTTGGTGATTTGTATCATTAATGTTTGTCTAGTACTTATATTAAAAACACTTAAGTTTTTCTGCCAAAAAAAAAATACAACACAAAAGGTTGAAGACTAGTAGAGTCTAATATAAAAGTTCCAATTTCATTAACACCAGTTATTGTCTTACATAAGAAGTATTTTTACATTTTAGACAACCATACAATTTTCAAGCTTCCTTATAACAAAGACCTTATGAATTATATACTTCAACCGTGTAAAACCTTTTTATAAATGACCTCTCGCCAATGCGATACAGTACTAGTCACCTAGAGCTTATTTCTCGCCACAAAGTTATCGAAGATGTAAACTTCATCGTATCCTTTCCTGCAAAGTCAAAGCATGATGCAATCAAATCAGAAAAATTACGTGCTAACCAGATATTAACACAAACTTCAGCTTAGGCTTTTTAACTTACCCAGCCTTCCCACAGTAGGTGGGACTGTAGTTGTAAATGAGATTGTCTAGCACTTTCTGAGCAGCAGGCCTGTTTGCTGACTTCCTCGCTTCACTGCACCATAATCGTGAGGTTGATGTCAGGTTATTGTTTCAATTTCTTTGTTCTTTACAGGGGTAATTATGTGTATTACCCAACTATGATTTCCGAAACATATGATTAAACTTTTTTATTTCCATAACATCTGCACAACATTCATCTCCACTCCGTCTGTAAATCATCAGTTTTAACAATGAAATTCATTTGCTTTCATCATGTGCTTTGCATGTGGCATTCTATGATGTAATAAATATCACATCTTAATCTAAAATGTTGTAAAGAAGTTGGAAAGGTGGAAGAGGATGAAGTGAAATGGGAAATAGCTAGGTTAGGATTCTTTTGAGATCGCAACGGTATTTTGGGAATTTAGTAATAAGAGAGTCCCATGTGCAAAGCATATAATGAGATAATGAACTACTCCATTAAAATTGATGATTTCCAGACAGAGTAAACATATGGGTTGTACATGTTATGGAAATCAAAAAAGTGTAGTTAGGAATTGCATATATTAGCCCTTCTTTTTACATGCAAAGCCAGTATCATTTTCCGCACCGCATGCTAAACCAGATTTTGGGAATTGCGTATATAGCTAGATGGTACGGGTCTAACACAACAGTATGTAAAAACTGTAGTCCCAACCAATGGTCCGATGACAAACTGCATTCAATGGGTGTGAACTGGAGAGAAGTATTTGGCAAAAACTGAGCATACCCTTTTCACTTCCCAGGATCTAACGGTCTCTAGTCTCTACTACTCGAGCATAAGCAATCAACACCGTCTATTATCATAGACTAGTGATTAACTTTCAACACATTATCTGAAGTGCTTACCTGACAAAGAAGTTTGCAACATGTTGGGTCACTTGGATGGCTTCATCTGAATGTGGAATCCTTGGCGAGCCCCATTCAAAAGCATTTTTCTACAAAATAATTAGTTAGGCTTTTACTTCTGCCATTAGGATGAGGAATGATATTGACTAGATCCCATAAAGAGGAAAAAATAAGAATCTATATTTCAAGTCGAGCACAGACATAAAATATCATATAATGAAGAAATGCATGAAGCCAAGTCACAAGTGTAAAATTGCCAGTATTAATAGAGCTGGCATTTCATCTATATAAAAAATCTGATTCGAACTCTAGATGATTATAATCATGCATGTGTGTAACGTGTCTTTCTAAGAGAAATAAGCTAGTAGCACCCGAGTTGGTTTTGCTAATGGAAAAGAAAGAAGCGACATCGGGCACATACTTTGAGATATTTATAGTGAAGATATTTAGAACATAAGCGAATCAGTAAGACTTGGCAAAGTACATTGAGAATTTCAACCATGTTATCAAACATGTCCAACAGGAAAACGCGACTTATATATGGATGATAATGAGGCAACAAGAAAATCAAAATGAACTTGAGAAATAGGCATGATAGGTTGCAATCACATTTAAGCAAATACCTCTGGATGCCATTGGAAACCAGTCACAGGATAGCTGCGTGCTTGTACCGTCGAGACATAGTCCTGGTTGCAAATGGTTCTATAGTTTTAGGACTCTTTCAGTAATACAAAATATAGTTTCTTTGAGGAAATTGAATGGTTTCATTTAGTACCTTGTTGTCTTCATCTGAGCTAGTTGTCAAGATCGTGAAGAAATTACATAGTTTCGGATTATTTTCAAAGCGCCCAGGAGAGATACCATACTGTTGCAGCAAATGAATTAGATCAACAAATATCTTGCCTTAAGCACAAAAGTATGATCACTACAATTAACACATCACACAAAGTAGAACATAGCTGAAAAGACACAAAATGAGGAAATGAAAATGTAACTTCCTCTTACATTACAGTTGGAAAATGGTTGCTATGAACAAGAACAGAACCATATAAGCATACACCCAAAACACATATTCACAGTTTGTATAGACTCAGATGAAAGAGAGGTTGAAAAGAACAAGAGCTAAAGCAGAAAACAGATAAATGACTTATGATCACGTCAGCTACAATCCATGGCATAGTTTAAAGGAAGAAAAGGACAAATTAAGCCAACACTTAACCACGAACTTTGGACCAAGGCTTTTCTTTATTGCATTTAATTTCAGAGTAATAAGAAATCAATGATGAAATCAAGAGTGGTTGAACAAGCAGACAATGATTTTGTGATTCCTTGACATGACAATAGGCACAGATTTGGACACGAGCGCGAGATTTGTCCTTCTCAAAAATAACGTAGGACACGACGAGGCACGTCAAAATTTTAATTTAATATATATTTGACATGTAATAACTTATATACATTAGAGTTTCTAATTATATTAGAAAACATGTCAATAGATCACTGACACTTGCACCCTAATGCTTGATTATATACATTAACACAAACACTTTCAAAGTGCTTCACTGTCACTTGGAATTTATCAATCATCGGTTGTTACAGTATTTTTAATTTATAATATAATAGAATAGAACATTAGAACACGTATATGGTATATCCCCATCTCTCCACAAGACACGCTGTATCTTATTATTTGTCTGAGCTTCCAATTAAAGACAAATATCCTAGATGAACTGAAGGTTTGCCAAGGCCACGAACACGTTGAACGAGAAACACAGTTAACATGACAATAAAGTTAGGATGTTATGCCATCAATTCATAAGCTAAAAAAGCAAAAACACATCATTATACATGACTAGCGAGCCAAGCTAAGTTATCAAATTGATTTACATCTTAAAATGTAAACTAGAGGAGTCATTAACCATTTATAACTCACCATATGGTTCTGCATGACAAGACAATCTGTACTCAGCTTTCTAAACAAATCCGGAGGAAATCTGCAGAAGAAGACAAATATTAACTTGGAACTATCAATAGAAAGTTTGAAGTTGGACAAAAAAATACTTTTTGTTTTTACGTGAGGCAATATAATTAAAGTGTCTCAACATATCCGGAAACATTAAAACATTGCTTTTAAAAAACAAGAGTAATAGACATATTCAAATTTAACGCGTCTAATTTTCTGAGAATTTTGTCTATAAGTTATATACCTCTGAAACACGGTTCCTTCAACCTGTGTATTTTCCATGAATTGGAGAGTAGATGCCATATCCGACGCATGAAATGATTCAAGAATGTTTCTATCCTGTTGTAAAGAGAGACAAAACGCCGTAGATGTAAATCAAAACAATTAAGTGGGAAAAAGATTTTATCGATACAGATATATAACCTAAAATCAGCATGACTAAGGTAACTTCAACTAAAAGGGCCTAATTAACAATAAAAACAATAAGCAAAGAAAGCAAAGATTGACCATGAACTCCAAACAGTTTTTTTAAGCTTGACTTGCATGCTGAAAAGATTGATATAATGATATGTACAGTCACATGCAGCATATCTGCATATGTGTATACTGTACACAAAACCATTGCATGAACAAGACATCACATGTTGATCTCCAGTCAAAATGAATTACTTTTAAGTACCATTAAGTAGATGCAAAATTACTACTTTGATCAACAAAAGTGGGTTTTAGAAAAATGGCATAAAAAAAAGCAAGATGACATAAACAAAGATAAGATTGAAGACTAAGGCAATAATAACAGATGGAATTGTGGTTATTACACATTACCTCACTGATGATCATTGTTATGAGTTCAAAACCTAAACAAATTGCATATAATGGGAAGTGCTCTCCTGCATCGTTCTTCTCCAAAACTTTCTGCAAAGAGATAAGAACATCTTATAGTCTAGAAGAGGAAACGCGCAGGATATTAATATACCATACTTTTTTATTCTGATATCTTCACAGTGCATAATTTGGATGAAATGATTCCCAATATCATGAAAGAGCCTTGAAAAATAGCACGTCATACATATCAATAGCAATTTAGGTCTAGTTATTATTTAACCACGCACCACAGAGAATTCAACATATGCAGCCGGGATCTTGGGGTACAGCATGCTAGCCAAGAGGCGGCTGCTTTACTAAATGTGCATACCATAATACATTTACCCGATCAATGAAATTTTAATTATCACACCATCTAATGCTTACGAACTCAAACATTCTGACTATTACATAGTACAAAATACTAGTACTACTCCATGCATAGATAAACACTTTTTTAATAGTCAAAGAAGACAAGCTAGTACCTTGAGGATTGCCTTAGCAGTCTCATAATATAAACCACTTTTAGCCCATCCTCCAGTGAAGAGAACTCCATTGACCAGATTAAGCTTCTGCAAATAAAATATCATATTATTTCCAGAGCCAAGTTAGCGTGAGTAACATAAATAGGTAAGTAAGCATTAACTTGCTCTCACAGCTCAGCAAATGAAACAGAAGATTTAATTCCAAATAGAACATCAAGGATCCATAGAACCTACAGTGTTTCAAAAAATTATGCAGCTAAGGAAGTTATTTCGCTGACAAGCAACAAAGGTGGCAATGTATACCGAAATGAAACAAATAAAAAATGGAATGCAACTTTTGAGAGCATATAAGATCAGAATGCAATGTTAGTCTGACATACCCCAAACTACACTTAATCATTAACTCATGGTGGCTACTTCACAGAGATTGCAAGAACATAACAAAACGACTTTTAAGTAACTAACTATCTAGTATCTACTCATTTACAAATTACATAACTGAACTTACACGCATATTTTCTAGTGCAAATAATAACTCTCCTTCATAACTAAGCTTGTTTATGTATGAAATTTTGTAAACTCAAGTTTTGAGGTTACAATTTCACATTTTTTATTATCAAATCATCACAAGTTCATAGTACACTTCTCAACCCAAGTAACTTCAGTTTCTCTACAAATACCAACTTTCTTGGTAACTAAACATAACAGAATCCAAGCAAAGATTTTCAAACCTAAATCAATCTTAAAAGTTTCAAGTTCACTTCTTTTTTTCATCAAATCATCATAAGTTTAGTCCGCTTCTCAACCCAAGTTTCTCTCCAAATCCCAACTTTCTGGGAAACCAAATACCTCCAAAATTCCAGAAGAAAAAAAAAAATCAAAATTTTCAAGCGAAAATCAATTCACCTCGAGAAGAACCTCCCTTGGCTCGTTGTAAATAAGAGGAATGACTCGAGCTCCCGCCGATTCCACAAACTTCACGTACGATGCAGCAATATACGACGTATTGTTCCCTTTATTCAGCCTCCCGGAGGCTCCATCTCCAGGATGGCTGAGAATTCCGATCACCGGCCGGTAATTCAGCTTAGGATCCAGCGCGGGACAGCGAGGGATCGAAAAAGTCGGGAAATCAGCTCCCAATTGACCCGGAAGCAGAATCGAGGACTGAGCCTTGGCCACAGTCATGTCCTTGGAGAAGGAGATTAGTAGAGGAATCCACAAATAGTTCCATATATCCGCGTACCTAAAAGAGGAAGAGGATGAAGCGACGTCGTTAGGCATATCGGAGGAGGAGGCTGCGGTGGCGGAGCTAGATAGGAATTGGGTGTGCATTTTTTGGTGTGCCGGAGAGAAGAGAAGAGCGGAGAGCGCGATTCAGGCGGCGGAAACTTGACATGGAATGTGGGTTTGGTGGCGTCGACGGCGATAAGAGAGGATGAGCTACCAGCTTAAGCTTATTTGTTTGTTTGGTAACAACAGTGACTTCAAGTCATTGACACAAAGTCACTTGTTTGGTAATATAAAAAATCATAGCTTTTACACTTTTAGCATCGACTCATTTTATTTGAGAAGTTAAGAAATAGCTCCTAGATTGAAGAAGGGGCGAGAGTTTGTCTGAAAAACTCATATTGCGCTATATCGTCTCAAACTCAAACATTAACGACAACTTACTAGAGATCTCTCTCGAAAAAGAAGTGCTGCAGATTTGAAGTTAAAATGTTCTTAATTTTGGATGGTCGACGTGGGTTAGAGTATATTGTTGCGCATTGACACTTTATCATATAAAGTAAAGTCGACGTGATTATCTTTAAAGTCGACCCGACCTTCACTAATTTCATGTCCTAAAAAAGTTCATATAATGAGAGCAAAAGTTCATGTATTTTTTTTTTCTCTCTGTACAGACTTCATCAAGAAATGTGCAAATGGTCCAACAAACCAGAATCACCAAGCTTGAAAGACTGAAAATAATTTCCACGAATCTTGAAATGGACCCTCACAACTGGTATGTGCTCAAGTTTCCAATAATCTTCACCTCCCTCCGGCAAGATCCTCAGCACAAACTCTCTCGGCATTTCTCTAATCGCCAACTTTTCAAGGTTCCTCAAAAAGATGATGTCATGAGGCAACTCCTTCATATTTGGAGGACCAATCACTAGCTTTCTCAGCAGAGGCAATGCTCCATTTTCTATAGTCAGTGTCCTCAGTTTCTCCAATCTCTTGAGCGTCAACACTTGAAGTTTCTGAAACCAACCTTCCTCGATGTGCAATCTCTCGCCAAGATACGCCTCGTAGGACACGTCAAGATGCATCAGATTAGGCAAAGCTTGGAGGGCTTTTAGCGGATCTTCCATTAGTCGCGACAAAAACAAACGTATCGTGACAATGTTTTGAAGTGTACGAGGATTTGTCGAGAAAGGTAGCTTCTTCAAACGACCCCTCAAGCACAAGTTCCACAAAAAAGGAGGCGGGATTTGGATGGACTCAAAGTCAAGAAGCTCGAATTGATCGTTCTTCAAGTTCAAGTCTATAGATTTGAGGTTGTTCATGTTCTTGATCGCGTTGCACAACGTTGTCCCCATTTTCGCGGTTACATTAGTGAGATCAAAGACTCTCAGCTGTGTCAGCTTCATTAGCTCTTCAATCCAATCCTCCGAAGCTTCCACGCCTGCGAGCGTTTGCAAATCTTGGAGTTCACCAATTCCTTTGTGTATCTTCACTCCTCGTCTTGAATCCAAACCATAGTCGACCTCAGAATCAAACCGTCCACATAGAAGATGTCGCAGCTTACGCAGCCTATAGATTTCCATTGGAAGCTCTTGCACTTGTGTATCAGCCAAATTCAAAGTCTCAAGATTCAGAAGCTTGCCAATTGACTTGGGAAGATTCTTGATTTCCCTGCTCTTCACACACAAGTACCTCAAATGCAACAAGTTTCCCACATTTTCGGGCAAGTAACTGACATAAGGACAATCTTCCAAGTCCAAGACTTTCAAGAGTGTGAAACTTTCAAATAATGTATCCATAAGGGCCTTATCCAATTCATGGTTAGTACTAAAAACGAAAAACGAGCGAACTGCAACGCGTTCTTTCTTCAAAATATTGCCAATGTTGTTGTGCACGGATAGGCGCCGAACTTCCCTATTCAAACTTGGGTAGCTCTCCTTCTCCGCGTCTAGAACTTGACAATAACTCAACTTGCCAATCAATGGGGAAATTGTTTCTCGCATTAGATCGTGAACTTTACAACATTTCATGACCCCGCTGAATCCCCAATACGATTGAATCATGTTTCTTTGGCTCAGCTCTGCGATGTAACCTTCTGCCACTTCTTCCAACGTTCTCCCTTGTTTCGCTTTCACGAAACCCTCAGAAATCCATAGGCGGATCATTCTTGAAACAATAATAGAGTAGTCCTCGGGAAAGACACCAAAGTACAAGAAGCAACATTTGAGGTAATAAGGTAGATCGCGATAACTCAGAGAGAGAATCATCGTAATGCTCGTTAAATGAGGATTGGATTCTAACTCAGAATGAAGCATGTCATGCAACCTTTGCCATTCTTGTATACTCTTGTCTTTGGTAGACAAAAGGCCACCAATGACCACAATTGCAAGTGGCAAGCCTCCACACTTTTGCACTATATTAGCACACAAATTTTCTAACATTTTGGGGCAATTGTACTCCTCAGAGTCAAATTGAAAAGCTGTTTTGCAAAAGAGTTTCCAAGCAAAACTTGGAGGCAATAGTTGCAACTTGTGGACATGAACGAGCGAAGATTTCTTGCAAAAGTTTGCGACATCTTTGTTTCGAGTTGTGATTAGTATTCTACTACCAACATTATCATCAGGAAAGGCATGCTCGAATTCACCCCAAAAGTTAACATTCCAAATATCATCAAACACAATCAAATACCTCTTCCCTTGGAGAGATCTTCTGATTTTGCTGATCATCTGTACCTCCTCTGATATGCCAACCGCATGATCTTCCAGAGAAGACTCTTGCGCCGCGCAAAAATGCCTCGCCAAGTACTTGAAAATCTCCTCCTTCTTGTAGGATTGAGAGACTGTGATCCACGCGCAGCAAAGAAAGTGCTCTTTGATTATTGAGCTCTCATAAACAACCTTCGCGAGAGTGGTCTTCCCGAGTCCTCCCATGCCTTCCACAGCAATCACCTTGCGCTTTCTTGGCTCGCCCACCAACAAGCCTATCAGTTCGCGCTTCACATCTTCAACCCCCACAACATCAGTATCCGAAATGAAATGAGAAGCGACTCTTGGATCGAGCCATGGAGTACTGGCTCGAGATCTTGATGACTCCGAGGAACTGATCAACCTGTATCTGTCACTCCTGTTCTTGATTTCAACCAGACTTGCTTTGATTTCTTCTATCTCAGCGCCTATCTCGTGGCGCGGCCTGAAGTTCTTGACTAACCTGTTGATTTTCTTGATGGATTTGCTGAATAGGCCGTGAAGAGGATCAGATGCTCCTCCATGTGGAGTGACACGAAGTGTGTACTCGTCGATGACATCTTCTATTCTGTAAGCAACTTGTCTCACTTGTTTGACCCAAGTTTCGACTCCATTGTTGATGTGCTGATCCTCTGTCTTCTCTGCTCTTTCGTCTGCGTCTCGCAAGAAGATCTGGATGCTCTCGAGCTCGTCTTTGATGTCACTAACTTTCCTGTGGAGATTGCTTCCGACTTGCAGCCATTCAATCACACCTTCCGCGAGCATCAAAGTCAGCTTGTTAACGACTAAGGACACTACAGCTTCTGCCATTTCGCTGTTGTTTTTCTTTTTCTTCTTGTTCTCAGTATATTGTGTTTATGCAGAGGCTCTTGTCACAGATAAGAAGATAAGTTAGCAATGGTGGAGCTGATTGGTTGGTTGAGAATGGCCGGCTAGTCCAAAAAAAAGGTCAATTATAAAATAGCTTTTTGACATAGGTTGTCTCTTTCAATATTTTCTTATCTTCTTCGTAATAGTTAAGGAGATACCGGCAATGGTATTGATTTCACAATCTTGTCGATGAGGCAATAACCCGCGGGAGCACCTAAATGCACAAAGTTAATTGCATTTACATATAGAAATGTACTTATCGTTTCTATTTACGCAGATTCTTTCGTGTTTGTTTAGACATTTTCATATATAGACAACCTCAGCTGAGTAAGAAGCCCGAGTTTTGAAGGCAATAACACTCCAAATGAACCGTTGAGACTGAGGATTTCTAAACTCCTTAGTGCTCCAACTGCAGATAGATCTATGCTAAGAAGATCATAATATTTAAAACACAAGGTTTGAATGTTCTCTAGGAAGTGGAATTGAAGTGGTGGCAGGCTTGGCTTTTGACTGTTCTGGCATGTAGCTGTGCTGCTCTTCCCTCTTCGCTTTGCTGATCAGCAATTACATCCCGCATCTTCTTCGAATCAAGTGTTTGAGATACGACCACCATGGCAACTTCATCAAAAAGCTTTTCTTCTTTCACTTTATTCACAATCTTATTCGCCATGGTTGTCTTCCCCAATCCTCCAGCACCGCAAACACGGAACATGTTGACATTATCATCTCTGATTGCCTCCAAGACCTTGTCCATTACGATCACTCTGGACTCAAAATCCTGAAAAGCTTGAACCGTCAGCACGAGCTGAACAACAACTCGAGTCTTCTTGATTCCTTTCCTACTGATAGAATAGCGTGACTTCAAGTCAGGGCACCACCTATTCAGACACCTCCCATTCCACACTCTAGCAACTTCAGCATCAAGAAATTGCCCAATCTCTTCTGGTGACACTGCATATTCTACAATTTGCCGTGTCGCGTGCTTGCTCCAATTTGCATATTCTACAATTTTTCCTGCCACTGACCCAACAACAGATACCAAAATTTCCATTTTTCTTTCCTAATCAACTTTCCTTCTTCTTTTCACTACAGATATAATCAAACATGAATGAAAATCAAGGAGTCATATTAGCTATCTAAGCAGCAATAAAGAAAAGCAAACATGAATGAAAATCAAGAACATTAGACTGATTAAGCTTATCTGCTAAACATATTTCCTAATTCTACTAAACTTATCTCCACACAGAATGGATAGAAAATGCAGAATATTTACATAAATACTATATATATATAGAGAGAGAGAGAGAGAAAGAGAGAATCATTAATGAAGCTAGCTTGAAGATGATCTGTAATGTATATGTAAACGAAGGATCAAATAAACGTACCTCGGACTATTAAGGAAAGAAACACAGTTACGCCGATCATACGAGGTAAAAATAGATAGCTCTCTGTCGAGAAGCCTTCAAGAACTAGATCTATATGTGCTGTTTGTCTGCAATTAGCAAGCCGGCCGTAATTCTAGTTCAGTTTCCTTTTCCTCCACTGGTAATTAATTACTGTATATCCATTCCAAATAGCACGTGCTCTGTTTTTAAGGAACTATTTTTTTTTAACGCAAGTTTATTTATTAAATTAACTCAAGTCCGAAAGTAACAAATTTGAAACGTCTATAGGTGGATGCAAACCCAACCAACCTAGTATGTTTGACACAGAAACTGATGACCTACCTAACACATGAGCCACCTCATTCGCAGACTTACTAATCCATCTAAAAGAAATTGAAATAAATTCAGAAGCAAGTGTCAAAATATCACTAATAATCAAGCTCAAGGCATTGGTGTTATCCTCCCCTCCAGCTTGCAAAACTCGAATGACCTCCTCCGCATCACATTCAATAATAAGTGATCCCCATCTTCAGACTTTTACCCAGCTTAAAGCCTCACGAATAGTGATGGCCTTGGCAATGCGTGGCTCACACACCCCAAACCAGCAAGTCCGCCCACCACCCCATAACCGACCCGAATAGTCTCTGATA
>JAYMTH010001444.1:0-15007 GCA_036897465.1 Pelargonium australe | reverse complement strand
TCACTAATTAAGGGATTGGTTTCCTTTGATTAAGGGATTGGTTTCCTTTGTGGTGGGACCCATTTATTGACTAACAATAGGCACTGGACTACATATGAAAATCAAATTGACTACTTACAATCTCATCAGTACAACTCCTGATAGTTGCATTCTTCTCGCTAATCTCCAAATCCTTGTTTTCCACTAGTTCCGAGACCTCCATACTTTTCCTCTCTACTTCACCATCATCATCTATGTGCAATAAACCTTTCAACAAGTTAAACAGCAAAACATAATGAATTAATTGAGAAAAATAAATTGTGCTAGGGGAGGTCAGAGGGGCACTGGACATATGAGAAACAATTATGCCACTTACAATCTTTTCAAGGCAAATCTTGATACTTACAATCTCCAAATCCTTGTTCTAATGTTCTCCATCAACTGTGTGTTGGCCTTGTACAACTCCGAAACCTCCATTTCCATCCTCTCCACTTCACCGAGACCTCATCTATCTGCAATCATTTCAACAAATACAAACAACAAAACATAATTAATCAAATTGAGATATAGAAGTTGTGCTTGGGAGGTCTGAGAGGAACAAGACTACACGTGAAAATCAAATACGCTACGTACAATCTTATCAATACAACTCTAGATAGTTACATTCCTCTTGCTGATCTCCAGATACTTGTTCACTAACTCCATCACCTGGCTTCGGACTTGTGCAGCTCGAGACCTCCATCTCCAGCCTCTCTAAGTCACCATCCTTATCTATCTGCAATCATTTTAACAAATTCAAACAACAAAACATAACTAGTTATACTAAGATATTGAAATTGTGCTTGGGGAGGTCAGAGAGGCACTGGACTCCACATACAAATAAAATAGGCTACTGACAATCTTATCGATGTAACTCTTGATAGTTACGTTCCTCTAGCAAATCTCCCAATCCTTGTTCTCCACTAATTCCATCAACTGCGTCTTGGCCTTGTGTAGCTCCGAGACCTCCATTTTCAGCCTCTCTATTTCACCAACCTCATCTACCTGCAATCATTTCAACAAATTCAAACAACAAAACATAATTAATTAAACTAAGAAATCAAAATTGTGCTTGGACAGGTCGGCTATGCACTGGACTACATAAGAAAATCAAATACGCTACTTACAATCTCATCAATATAATTCTTGATAGTTGCATTCCTCTCGCTGATCTCCAGACCCTTGTTTTCCACCAACTGCGTCTTGGCCTTGGCAGCTTCGAGACCTACATCTTCAGCATCTCTACTTCACCATCATCCTCTATCTGCAATCATTTCAACAAATTCATATGACAAAAAATTAATCAATTGAGAAATAGATATTGTGCTTGGGGAGGTCAAAAGGCATTGGACTACATATGAAAATCAAATCAGCTAATTAAAATCTTATCAAGATAACTCTTGATGATTGCATTCATCTAGCTGATCTTCAAATCCTTGTTTTCCACCAGCTCCATCAACTGCGTCTTGGCCTTGTGCAGCTCCGAGACCTCTGTCTTTAGCCTCTCTCTACTTCACCATCCTCATATCATATCTATCTGCAATCATTTCAACAAAACAGAAACAATCAAATTGAGAAATAGAAATTGTGCTTGGGGAGGTTGGAGAGGCTCTGGACTACACATGAAAATCAAATACACTACTTACAATCTTAAAAGATAACTCTTGATAGTTGCATTCCTCTTGCTAATCTCCAAATCATTGTTTTCCACAAGCTCTGAGACCTCCATCTTCTTCCTCTGTACTACACCACCCATGTCTCTCTGCAATCAATTCAACATATTAAAAAAACAGAACATAAATAGTTAAACTATGAAATTGAAATTTTGCTCGGGAAGGTCAGAGACAACATATGAAAATCAAATATGCTGCTTACAATCTTATCAATTTAACTCTTGATAATTGTATCATCTCACTGATCTCTGAATCCTTGTTCTCCACTAACTCCATCAACTGCCTCTCGGACTTGTACAGCTCCAAGACCTCTGTCTCCAGCCTCTCTACTTCACCATCCTGCTTTATCTGCAATCATTTCAATAAATTCAAACAAAAACATAATTTATCAAACTAAGAAATCAAAATTGTCCATGGAGAGGTCGGATATGCACTAGCCTACATGTGAAAATAAACTATGCTGCTTACAATCTCATCAATATACTCTTGATAGTTGTACTTGTGTTCCTCTAACTAATCTCCAAAAAAAATTTGTTCCACCAGCTCCAAGACCTTCATCTTCTTCCTCTCTACTTCACCATTCAAACGATACAACATAAATACTTAAGCTAAGAAATTGAAACTGTGCTTGTAGAGGTCGGATATGCACTGGACTCCATACAAAAATCAAATACACAACTTACAATCTAATCATTCCATTCGTCGATCTCCAAATCATTGTTGTGCAGCTCCGAGACCTTCATTTTCAGCCTCTCCACTTCACCAACCTCCTCTATCTGCAATCTCTGCAACGTATTCAAACAACAAAGCACAATTAATTGAACTAAGAAATCAAAATTGTGCTTGGGGAGGTCGGAGAGGCACTGGACTTCATATAAAAATAAAATAGGCTACTGTCTGACAATCTTATCAATATAACTCTTGATAGTTGCATTCCTCTTGCTGATCTCCAAATCCATGATTTCCACCAACTCCATCAACTGTGTTTGTCCTTGTGCAGCTCCGAGACCTCCATTTTCGGACTCTCCACTTCACCGTCCTAATCCATCTGCAATCACCTCGACGAATTCAAACAACAAAGACTTAATTACACACAGAAATCGAAATCGAGCCTCGAGAGGTAGGATATGCACTAGACTACATATGAAAATCAAATCGTCTACTTACAATCTCATCACTATAACTCTTGATAGTTGCATTCCTCTTGTTGATCTCCAAATCCTTGATCTCCAGCAACTCCGTCAACTGCCTCACGGACTTGTGCAGCTTTGAGACCTCCATTTTCAGCCTCTCCACCTCACCATCCTCATCTATCTGCATTCATATCAACAAATTCAAACAACAAAACATATTAAACTAAGAAATCGAAATTGTGTTTGGAGAGGTCGGAGAGGCCCTGGACTACATATGAAAATCAAATCGGTTAAGTACGAACTTATCAATATAACTCTTGGTAGTTGCATTTCTCTCGATTATCTCCATATCCTATTCTCCATCGACTGCCTCTCAGACTTGTGCAGCTCAGATACCTCCATTTTCAGCGTCTCCACGTCAATGAGACCTCATCTATCAGTGTCATCTCAACAAATTCAAACAGCAAAACATAATTTATTAAACTAGGGAATAGAAATTGTGCTTGGAGAGATCGGAGAGGCACTGGACTACTTATGAATATCAAACCGTCTACTTACGATCTTATCAATATAACTCTAGATAGCTGCACTCCTCTCGATTATCTCCAGATCCTTGTTCTCCACCAACTCCATCAACTGCCTCGCGAACTTGTGCAGCTCCGATCATACCTTCATTTTCTGCCTCTCTACTTCACTGAGACCTAATCTATAAGCAGTCATTTCAACAAATTCAAACAACAAAACACAACTAATTAAACTAAGAAATCGAAATTGTGCTTGAAGAGGTCAGATATGCACTGGACTACATATGAAAATCAAATCGGCTACTTACGCTCTCATCAATATAACTCTAGATAGTTGCATTCCTCTTGATTATCTCCAGATCCTTGTTCTCCATCAACTGCCTCTCGGACTGGTGCAGCTCCGATACCTCCATTTTCAGCCTCTATACTTCACTGACACCTCACCTAGCTATCAGCAGTCATTTCAACAAATTCAAGCAACAAAACACATATAATCAAATTAAGAAATCGAAATTGTGCTTGCGTTCTGTGCCTCCAGAGAGGAAACAAATCGGAGGAGAGAGAGAGAGAGAGAGAGAACAACCTGCTCGGAGGCGGCGTCCACTTCAGCCTTTCCGGCGACGAGCTTGCTGTAAATCTCTGTGATGGCGTTCTCCGCCACCAAAGAGGCGTCGTCGTCGTAGCAATGTGAGGACTCACCGTCCCGAACATCGCCATCTCCACTGTGCACAAGCTCGGAAAATGGAGTAGAGAAGAGGAAGCTAGAGTCTAGAGAGAGAGGAGTAGAGTATATATAGAGAGAGAGTTTCATATGATTTCACAATATGTTGATTGATTCTTGCTCCTCACGACAACTGTGCTGTAGACTGACGCATAATGAACTCCACATGGGCTGGGCTCGAAGCCTACAAACAAATATAATATAATGGGCCCAAACAACATCCACTACCTTCATCTTATAATTCTTAGTTTCATTAATGCGCTTCATCTTATACTAAGTTAGTAAGTTAGTACAAATTACTAACTTACGTATCACACTATTACACTATTGTCTATAAGTATTATGTCAGACAATTTGACAACACGCATATTGGATATATTCAAAATAAAATCACTTAGTATAGTGCTTTTGAATCAAATTTCAACAAAATAAAAAAATCAAATTAAACACCAATCCGAAACAAAATTAACAGTTTAAAAGAGTCACGACAATTTTAGTCTAAGTCCATGTACTTCCAATATCCAATCCCGACTAAAAATTGTTCCAATCCTACTAGTTTTTTATTAAAATTAAATCATATTTATTTTGTAAATCGACGAATCAAGTCTGATCATACAAATTCACACAAACAACTTGCTTCTTTTTCTAATTCTAATAATTGCTAGCAAACATATTTCGCCTCCCATCATCAAGAAATCACATGCGATGAGCGATTCTGGTCCGTCCATCGGACGGCCCAGATCTGCCCCACAGCACTGCCACGTGTCACTCCAAAAGCAGCGGACCATTTCCCACCAACCAGAATGTCCACGTCACCAAGATTGGCGTCTTTCACGAAGAGACTCGCGGCCATTCTCAGCCGTCGGATCAAACACCCGCAGCGACCTCCAACCGTCGATCGACGCTTATCCTCTCAACATTGATTCATCATCTGCTGGTAATAATAGGAGAAAAAATGGAAGTTAGATATTGAAAGTAAGGTCTCATGAAAGATCCTCTCTCTCTCTCTCTCTCCTATTTCTACTGAACACATCACACACACTTTCTCTCTCTAAAACACCTCTGCAACGTCCGTACAGTTTCTCTCTCTAGAATCGTCAGACCTGGTAAGCTTTTTTTCTTCTTTAATTTGATTTTTTTGTTTTTGTTTATGTATTTAATTGATTTTTTTTTAATCATTGTTAATTGCTTTTGTTTAATTGCGTTCAGTTCCTGCAAAACCCTTACGATTGTTTATGCATTTGAGCACTCTCGAGATCTGAATTTTGTTGAGTTGATAATTTTATTGGTTGATGATAAGTGTGGAAGATTTGTTTCTGCTGTTTGTGTTAATGTATTTGGGTTTTGATGGTGGCTTGGTGAATTGGGTTTTGATGGGATTGTTGATAAGAAAATGGGAAGGATCTATTGCTTTTGTTTGTATTGGTGTTGAATGATGAATGTGCTAGTTTTTTTTTTGGTCATTTGGGTTTTGTTGTATATGTGTTTTGTCTTGGTTGGATTGTGTATTTATTGATTGAAAATGGGTTTTTGGTGAATCTACTAGGCACTTGGAGATGTGGATGGGGTTCGGGTTGATGCATTGCTTTTAATTCCTGCTAAACCTTTATAGAAGCGTTGGGGCACCCTTGAGGTATGAATTTTCTTGTGCTGATATTGTTATTGATTGATGAAAAGTGTGGAGGATTTTGTTTTTGTAGTTTGTGTCTGTGTGGAGCGATAAATGTGTTAAAAGTATTAGGGTTTTGATGTTTTGTTTTGGAAATAATTAGGGTTTTGATGTTCGTTTGCTGAATTTGATTTGGTTGGGATTGTTAGGTTTTTGTTGATAAGGAAGTGAAAGGTATCTATTGCTTTTTTTTTTTTTTTTTTATATATTGCTGTTAAATGATTAACATGTTAGTTTTCTAGAATTTTGGTGTTGGTTTGTTGAATTGGGTTTTGACGTCGTTGCGAAAAGAAAATGGGAAATATCTATTGCTTTTGTTCTATATTTTAATTTCTTTTAGTTTCTGTAAAACCCTAATATAAGCACAAGGGCACTATAGAAATCTGAATTTTGTTGTGTTAATATTGTTATTGATTGATGAAAAGTGTCGGAGATTTGTTTTTGTTGTTTGTGTTTGTGTGGAATGATGAATGTGTTAATGTATTAGGGTTTTGATGTGTTTTGGTGAATCAGGTTTTGATTGGATTGTTGGGCTTTTGTTCTTGATAAGAAAATGGGAAAGTTGTGTTTCTTTGTTTGTATTGGTGTTAAATGATGATTCCTTTAGTTTTTATTTAGAATTTTGGTGATTTGGGTTTTGGCGTTTATGTGCTTTTTTGCTTGGATTGCACATATACTGATTGAAATTGGGTTTTTTTGGTGAATCTGCGGTTTGAAGGGCATTTGGAGATGTAAAATGGGTTTGAGGTTGTTGATGCAGTGCTTTTAATTCCTGCAAAACTCTTACAGAAGTGTTGGGGCATTATCGTGATCTGAAATTCACTGTGTTAATGTTGTTTTTGATTGATAAAATGTCTGGAAGATCCATTTTTTTAGAATTGTGTTTGTGTGGGTCGATGTATGTGTGAATGAATTTATGTTTTGATGTTGGTTTGGTGAATTGGGTTTTGTTGTGATTGTTAGGTTTTTGTTGTTCTTGTGGATAAGAAAATGGAAATGATCTATTTTTATTTTTATATTCGGTGTTAAACAATAAATGTGTTAGTTTTCTAGAAATTTGGTGTTTGTATGGTGAATTGGGTTTTATTGAGATTGTTGGTTTTTTGTTGTTTGCGTCCACAAGAAAATGGGAAAGATCTATTTCTTTTGTTTATATTGGTGTCAAAGATGAATGTGTTAGTATTCTAGAATTTTGGTGAATTGGTTGGATTATATTTGAAATGGTTGTAAATGGGTTTTTGGTCAATCTAGGGTTTTAAAGAGGTATTTGGAGATGGAAAACGGGGTTGGGGTTGTTGATACTTCACATGTGTCCGAGGAGAGAGGTTTGGAGGATGGAGTTGTACATGGGTATAAGAGGAAAGAGGAGGGGGTTGTGGTGGGGTCCGTTGAAGTGAATGATTTGGCTGGGGGTGAGGTTTTTGAGGAGGCAGTTGAAACACCTGCACATTTGCCGAGAGTGGAATCGATGGATGGGAACGGCAAGGTTGGTGGAGTGTCGGGTGTGGCATTAGTTGACGAGAATAGTACTGTAGAATACGACGAGGCTGAAAAGTTCGAGGAGCCAAGTGATGCTCCTGTTGAGGTTGAGAACTTTGAGGAGGCTGCGTCAGACGGGATAGGGAAACAAGAGGTGGATGGGGTTATGATGGATGGTGAAGAAAAGGTAGGAGATTTAGTAGGTGGAGACAGTCCTGAAGATGCTGTGGATACAAATAGAATTGACGAGGGAGGGGCTGGTAATGAAACAGAAACGGTCAGATCAAGTGACTTTAGGGAGGACAGATTGGTGGATGATGAAGAAAGAAAGGAGGTACCTGATGTTGATGCTGATGGAGGAGATAAAATATTTGGCTCTGGCAATCATGAGGATGGAGAGGAAGTGAGACCGGTGGGTTCAAATGGTGATATGGTTGGAGATTCTAATTTGGCAGTGGATGACGGGAATTCTAATGTAGAACACGACGAGGCTGAAAAGTTTGAGGAGCCGAGTGGTGATCCGGTTGAGGTTGAGAACTTTGAGGAAGCTGCGTCAGACGATATCGGGGAACAAGAGGTGGAGGGGGATATGATGGATGGTGAAGAGAAGGTAGGATATTTAATAGGTGGGATCAGTGCTGCTGAGACTGTGGATACAAATAGAATTGGTGAGGGTGGGACTGGTAATGAAACAGCAACACTCGGATCAGGTGACTTTATTGAGGACAGATTGGTGGATAAGGGAGGAAGAAAGGAGGTACCTGATGTTGATGCCAATGGAGGAGATAAAATATTGGGCTCTGGTAGTCACAAGGATGGAGAGGGAGTGGGATCGGTGGATGAGAATCGTGAGATGGTTGGAGATTCTGGTTTGGAAGTAGTTGACAGGAATTCTAATGTAGAACACGATGAAGCTGAAAAGTTTGAGGAGCCAAGTGTTGATCCGGTTGAGGTTGAGAACTTTGAGGAGGCTGCGTCAGACGAGAACCGGGGTGAAGAGTTGAAGGATAATTTGGCTACCTTGGATACCGAACATCAAGTTGACGAGAGTGCCAAGCTGAAAGATGTGAATCATGTAGATGATAAGGCTGTAGTACTCAGTGACACTGAGGCTGATATGGCTAAAGGGCATCAAGAAGAGATGAACAAGAAAGTGGAAGCTTCTTTAGCTGGATTGGACACAGAAAACCATGTGGGAACATGTGAACTGAAAGATACTTTGTCTGACCTATCTACATCAGGTGATCAGATGAATGTAGCTTCAGAAAATGGAACTCCAGAGATGTCAATTGTTGATGATGATGATGATAAAGAGAATATTCAAGATGATGCGTCAAGCTTGAAGGCGGATGATTCTGATTATACTTACAAGACTGCTCAAAAAGAAGAGAAAACTACAGCGAAGTCAGTGATGGAGAAGGATGCGGAGACTGAATATGATGCTTCCGGTTTGAGAACAGAGGATTCTGATTTTGCTGACGACTCTGTTCAGGTGAAAGAGAAAACTCGAGAGAAGAGTCAAGAAGATACTACTAGTTTGAGGGCAGAGAACTCTGATTTTAGTGACGAGACTGCTATTAAAGAAGAGGCTGACAAGACTGGTAAAAAAGAAGAGAAGTCAGTAGTTGAGAAGGATGAGAAGATGAAATATGACTCAACCGGTTTGATGGCTGATGATTCTGATTGTGCCAATGACTCTGCTCAGGAAGAAGAGAAAACTCCAGAGAATTCAGTAACTGAGAAGATTGAAGAAGGTTGTTCTGATTGGGCCAATGACTCTGCTCGGGAAGAAGTGAAAACCGCAAAGGAGTCAATTACTGAGAAGATTGAAAAAGGTGGTTCTGATTGTGCCAATGACTCTGCTCGGGAAGAAGAGAAAACACCAGAGGAGTCAATAACTCAGAAGATTGAAAAAGATGATTCTGATTGTGCCAATGACTCTGCTTTGGAAAATGAGAAAACCCCAAAGGAGTCAATAGCTGAGAAGATTGAAGGAGGTGCATCTAGTTCAAAGTCAGTGAATTCTGGTTTTGCAGATGAGACTGCTAAAGTTCCCAACAACCATGTTTTGGCCAAGGAGTCCGGGAAGAAAGAACAGGAAGCTAAGAAAGAGAGTATTCAAGCAAAAGGACTTCCAGAATTCCAGCCTACATCACGGCCTGCTTCATCATCTGCTAAATTTACAAAGCCTGCTTCTAGTCCAGCTCCTTCTGCTCGTCCAGCTGGTCTTGGACGTGCTGCTCCACTATTAGAACCTGCACCTCGAGCAGTGCAGCAGCCTCGTGTAAATGGAACTGCGTCACAGATGCAAACCCAACATATGGAAGATTCTAATGGGGAAGCTGAGGAGTACGACGAGACTCGCGAAACACTGCAAATGATACGGGTGAAATTTTTGCGGCTAGCACATAGGCTCGGGCAGACTCCCCATAATGTTGTTGTGGCACAGGTTTTGTACAGACTTGGATTAGCAGAGCAGCTCAGAGGGAGAAATGGAGGGCGTGTTGGTGCCTTTAGCTTTGATCGTGCAAGTGCTATGGCAGAGCAGCTTGAGGCGGCTGGGCAGGAACCTCTTGATTTTTCATGCACGATTATGGTTCTTGGCAAGTCGGGAGTTGGTAAAAGTGCAACCATCAATTCGATTTTTGATGAACAGAAGTTTGGCACTGATGCTTTTGAGATGGGTACAAAGAAAGTACAGGATGTTATAGGAACCGTACAGGGCATTAAGGTACGAGTCATTGACACACCGGGTCTTCTATCTTCCTGGTCAGATCAACGCCAGAACGAGAAGATCCTCCGCTCTGTTAAGCAGTTTATCAAGAAAACGCCTCCTGATATTGTTTTGTATCTCGATAGGTTGGATATGCAGAGCCGGGATTTCAGTGATATGCCACTTTTACGTACCATCACACAAATATTTGGGGCATCTATATGGTTCAATGCTATTGTGGTCCTGACTCATGCAGCCTCTGCTCCACCTGATGGCCCGAATGGTACCGCATCTAGTTATGACATGTTTGTGACTCAACGTTCTCACGTTGTACAGCAAGCCATTAGGCAAGCTGCAGGAGACATGAGACTCATGAATCCCGTTTCATTAGTCGAGAACCACTCTGCGTGCAGAACAAATAGGGCCGGGCAAAGAGTTCTGCCAAATGGTCAGGTTTGGAAGCCACATTTGTTGCTGCTATCTTTTGCGTCCAAAATTCTGGCGGAAGCAAATACAGTTTTAAAGTTGCTAGATAGTCCACCTCGGAAGCCTCCTGCAACTCGAACTAGAGCACCACCATTACCTTTCCTTCTCTCGTCTTTACTTCAGTCGAGACAACAGCTGAAGCTTCCTGGGGAGCTGGGTGATGAAGATGATGATCTAGTTGAGTCTTCAGATTCGGATTCAGATGACGAATCAGAATACGATGAATTGCCTCCATTTACGCGTTTGACGAAGTCCCAAGTGGCATTGCTTAGTAAAGCTCAGAGAAAGGCGTATTTTGACGAGTTGGCATATAGAGAAAGGCTTTTTATGAAGAAACAGTTAAAGGAAGAGAGACGGCAGAGGAGGATGATGAAAAGAATGTCCGATTTAGGCCACAAACGACCTAGTGATGACAAAACTGAAAATGTTGAAGAAAGTTCTGCTGAAATTTCTCCAGCTCCAATGCCAGATTTAGCGTTGCCTGCTTCTTTTGATTCTAGCAATCCCGCTCATAGGTACCGTTGTCTGGACTCAGTCAACCAGTGGGTCGTGAGGCCTGTTCTCGACACTCATGGCTGGGATCACGATGTGGGTTATGAGGGAATCAATGTGGAAAGATTCTTTTTGTTGAAGGACAAATTGCCCATAGCTTTCTCTGGCCAGGCATCTAAGGACAAGAAAGATGTGAACATCCAAATGGAAATAAACAGTTCATTAAGCCACGGTGAAGGGAAGTCAACATCAATGGGTTTTGACTTACAAACCCTCGGAAAGGACGTGTCGTACACTATGCGTGGCGAGACCAAGTTCTGTAACCATCGTAGAAACAAGGCAACAGCTGGTCTCTCTCTGACTCTTCTGGGTGACGCCTTGTCAATGGGAGTGAAACTCGAGGACAAGTTGATTGTTAACAAAGGTGTCAGGATCGTCTTGGCGGGTGGTGCCATGTCTGGCCGCGGGGATGTTGCTTATGGTGGTAGCTTGGAGGCGCAATTTAGAGACAAAGACTATCCTCTTGGTCGATTTTTGTCAACACTCGGGTTGTCCATCATGGATTGGCATGGTGATCTTGCGATTGGAGGCAATGTGCAGACTCAGGTACCAATTGGTCGGTCCACAAACTTGATTGCTCGCGCCAATTTGAATAATAGAGGTGCAGGACAGATCAGTGTGCGCTTGAATAGCTCGGAACAGCTTCAAATAGCTTTATTCGGATTCATTCCTCTACTCCGAAAGGTACTTGATCAGCTTTCTCATATGCGTCATGAACAACAATGAAACTCAGGTCATATAGTAGACTAGTTTATTTCAATGGTTGGGTTGAAACTGATTGAGTTGTAGCTGTTGATTTCTTCATTTACGAGTATAAACTTTCCTTTGATTATAGCCATTCTAGTTTCGTTATATAGCCATTCTCGTTTTGGTGAATTTTTGTAACTTTACAATTTTGAAATAGCTTGATAAGTCTTTGTGTGCAAATTCATCATTTGTATGGCAAAAACATTAGGCCTCTTTTGGTATTTTATGTTTCTCAGGTTACATATTTTTCTTCCACTTCTTTTGTTTGATGATTCTATGAAAGATGAAGTTTTGCTTATGAAAGTTGTAGTTTGATAACTAAATCAATGATCAAATTGAATTGTGGATCTCATTTGAATTGACCACGACTTTTAGTTATGCTATTTTGTTTCAAATGAAGCAACCGCGTTTTTCAAATTGTCACGTCAGTTTGATTTGACAGTTGAACTAAATTGATACATTTTTTAGAATATAAGCACGAGAAATATCAAAACTCACTAAAGAAAATTGTTAAGCTTGATATAATATAAATTATATTATTGATCTTGCTGAGCTTTATATTTTATTTTTACTTACTTTACAATATATAAAATTAGACTCAATGAATCAAAGTAACATTGTAATGAACTATGGCATCACTTGCCGCTCTGCCGCTATAACTATGGGTTGTCGCGAGAGCAAAACCGCGGGCAAATCGAAAAAGGTCAGTCCCGCCCACAATCGACATTTCCCTAACCGGGTTTAAAATCGAGTTTCGGCTGAGAATGCTAAATGAGCTGCCGTTGTAAATCCCATCAACAAAACCATAATTCATCATCATGATCAACCCAACCACATCTTGACCCGCTGACCCATACATCCCTTGTGCCCTACCCACCAACTTCGAACTCAGGTCGGGTCCTTCCGTCAACGGATCATCCGCCATTACAACCGCTCCGAATAGCGTTGGAGATTTGTCGGTGCCACTGGCTTCAGCCACCCTCACAGCGGTTGGTTTAGCTCCAGTGACCATGTCATGAAAGTAGAATTCGAGGTTGGTAATTCTCTTCTTCCCGGGTGCGGGTTTCCGGGTTCGCGCCCAAGGGGATGCTTGAGTCCATGATATGGATGCTACCAAGGAGATGATGAGCAATAGCAACATAATTTTTGCCATTGTGAAGCTAAATTTGAGGTTTTGGGCTAAATTGAAAGATGAATAAAAAGAAGAGAATAAAGTGATTATTTATATGGAAATTTGATTTTTGTGTAACAAATCAAGATTTTGATTCTCATATATTTATTTATTTGTGAATGCAAATAATTTGTTAGTGAAGATGAAACAAATGATCCTAAACATTTAATGGATAATTTTTCCTTAAAAGTGTTACCTAGATAATCACTCACTCAAAACATTTTTAAACCAACCAATATACATTTTTTTTTAAGCAACCTAGAGATGGTGGGGATTTGGCCGGACCCCTACCTGATAAATAAATATAAAAAAGGTTACAACTGAAAAAGGAGGGGGACGAAAAATGCCTTACCTCCTCGACAAAACTGCACCTAAAACAAATGAGCTAAAAGACCGCAGGTTGAAATAAAAACAACTAAATATACATTTTGTCAGGTCTAACATAAGTAGAATCTACACTGTCAGCTTGAACAATAGTTTCAAACGAATGAGGAAATGCAGAAATAGAATCAGACACTAGCTGAGTCGATAAACCAAAAGCTGCTAGCCAGTCCGCAGCTTTGTTTCCTTCCCGAAGCACATGCCGAATTTGAGTCTCACCCAACAGCCTACTCGAACTCCTGCAAGAGTACACTGAACGCCAAGGACAAGTCATTGTGTTTGATAAAACATTAGCTACCAATTTGGAATCAGTTTCCACGTAGTCCAATATCAAGCCATGATCAACACACAATTTTAAACCAATTTCCAAAGCTTTAAATTCAGCATAATTGTTTGTACTAGGACCAAGCGGCATACTAAAAGCAAGAATGACAACACGTAGACCATCTCTAATTAAACCACCTGCTGCAGATTGATCATTACGACAGGCCCCATCAAAGTTTAAACATAACTCACCCAAAGCCGGACGCTTCCAAGCAACATACCGACAAGGGCGAAAGCGGATCCAAGGTAAAGGAATGGATAGACTATTCAACAAATTTATTTCACCAATTGACGGAATTCGACGAATCCGAAATAAAGGAAATAAATTTGATAGCCAGAAAGTTACCTGTGCAATAATTGAGTTTGCCTGACACAAAACTCCATTGAATTTAATTTGCTGTTATTTCTTGCCTTCCAAAGTTCCCAAATGCCACAACCCATAATGATAATTTCCATCCAAAATTAATGCCACACTTGGCTGGGTTGTTGTTTGAGTGGAAAAGGCCACACAATAGTATTATCCATCACCTCAATTATCCCTTACTTGACGTTGGGTATTGGTGCATGGGAGGTGTAACCTTCTTAGCTCCCCAACCACTGTATTAGCTCACCATCCATCACCTTGTCTTTTCCTTTATTCCATCTGCATTTGTACATGCACAAAATTTAGAGCACATTAATGGGTAGTTTGTATGATTTTTTTGTTGCTAAAAAATGTATTGAAATGCTAATAACTCAAACCTAAATATTCAATTTTTTTAATATTTCAATAGTTAATTTCAAATATGCTATTTGCAAATAAAAATAAAAATAAAGAGAAACACATATATTAGAAATTAAAAATAATTCACATGCCCTAACTTTTTATTTCGTAGATTTCCACTTGAAAATATCTAAACAAACAATCTCTTAGATTAAATGAAATTGACAATTTGAATCACGACATGCAACCTGACACTAATATGATGCAATTTATGTGTATAGTACAACGAAAGCTAGAACTAGAAAGACAATTTGAAGCCCCCATAACCTATTTACTAAATTGTTAAGAAAACGTTTAGCGATTTTAGCCTGATATGGAAAGAACATAACATTATTAATCGACGAAAATGTGAACGTAAAGAACATGGTGGGAGATAGTTATGATCAAATATGAAGTAAAGGAAAAAACTTGGTATGTGAAAAGTGGATTTAGAATCCATCTTTCAACCATCCACTGATTTTTCATGTTTGTGGTAAATTTGGAATCAAATAATTTTGGTTTGATTTGATTTTACAATTTTTAAAGCATATTTATATGATTCAATCTTTATAAAGTCTAAAAAAATATAAGCTATGAAACCAAGAATTACACACATAGAGTTTGTACTAGTTTATACCCCCGTGCATTGCACGGGTATTTTTAACGAATTTAAT
>JAYMTH010001443.1:0-15013 GCA_036897465.1 Pelargonium australe | reverse complement strand
TTATTATTTATATTTATAAAAAAAAATAAAAAATGAGGGTATTTTGGTCTTTTTGCCAATTCATTAACGGAGTTACGAACGGACACTAGGATGACAAGTTTAGGGTAGCCAAAAGTTACAACTTAAAATTCAGAGTAGTAAAATACAAAATGTATTTAGTTCAGGGTAGCTACCTGCAATTTTCTCTATTTATTGACTGTTTTAGAAACTCAATGTTCAAATCTTCAATAGTTATTCCCCTAGAAGAAAAGAAATCTTTAATTAATTACTGAAAATAATGGAGTAATTAATAATTACTGAGTGCAGTGTGCACCTTTTCAGAATTACACACACTCGCACACAGCAGCACAGTAAATAACAGCCACAAGTCCAATTGTGGTCTCTGTCACAGAACTCAACGGTCCGTCCCGCAGAGCGGGGGCCGTACCGTTTCTTTTGTTCTCATTCGGAACAGAAATCAGTTACATAATCTCAAATTTCCTTTAATACTCTCTCCAATGTCATTCCCAATCCAACCCTTTCCCTCAGATTTCAATCCATCAATGTCTCTTCTTCTTCATCAAAATCCCATCCATGCTCGAAACCCCCTACTCTGTCTCAACCTCCGAGACTGCTTCGGTTCTCTTCTCCCATATGGCAGTTTCGGCAAATTCGTCACTGCCCATTTGCGGAAAACACAGATACAGGTACAATTTTCACTCCCATGTCACTCCTACTTGCATTGCAATTTGCATGGCTCTTTTTTGTTTCTTAAAGTTTTGATTTTTATGTTTGGAGAGACATGTATCAGGTTCATTGCTGCATTCTACATAATGGGTGTGAATTGTATTTGTGGAATGTGGACTTTTACATATATATAGAGTTTGGCTGATTGTTGTTGTTTAAGGTAATATGGTTTGTGAATTTGGTGATTAAGCATGTTGATTTGTAAATGTGAATATTGAAACACTCTTTACACTCTCTATCAGACATATTAATTGGTGTTCCTGTAGTATCTATGGGGCAAGCTTTCTTCCCTGGACTCTAAAAGTCCGTTTTTGGATTAGCTTGACAGCCTAGGCTCCTTTCATTTCCTGTATGATAGTTTATTGGTCCCGGATTTTGTTCCAAGTAAAGAAGTTAGACAATCATTTTACAACAGCATGCTGTGTATTGATGAAGAGTCTACAGCTACCAAATTAGCTTGGCATGCAGTTTGTGCTCTTAATATTGTAGGATGTTTGGAGTTGAGATTGTGTTCTTCCAATTTTGCAAGTGTGCCTCAATGTACCTTTTTACTCTGGAATCTGGATGGAGACGATTATTTGGTTCCAGATTTATCACTGCAAATCTTACTCATAGAGAGAGAGATTTAGATCTCAGTTTTTTTTTTTTCTTCAAAATATTTGGGATGATAATACTAATAGGATTCTAGTTGGTATTTGTGGAGGTGAATCTATTTGCAGTAGATGATAGGTTTAGTTCAGTTTGCTCAGATGCTCTCATGCTTCTGTAATTTGAGTTTATACTCTCTTAAATTTAATATGCCCGTGTAGTACAAAAACAAAAAGTAAAGCTTTGAAAGGAAGAATAATGCCCAAAAGGTTGGAGGGGTTCTTCTGGTAGCAATGAGAGCTTTTCTTTCAGTAATGTGACCCAATGAGATGGTTTCATCTCCTTCAAAATTCAGGCTTGTTTTGAAAACTTAGGAACTAGGATGTCCTTAAATATACTGTTGTTGCTTTTAGATTCAAAGGATTGCGTGCCTTGTACTTAGTTGTATCTTTAACAATGTCTGCAAGTTGAACGTTAAGCTTAAAGATCGAGGAGTGTATATCTATACAGAAGTGAAAAACTTTACTTGTCACACCAACATGTTATTTAGAATTGGTACATTAACTAATTCTATGGTAATAATATTAAATTAAGTACGCGCTTCTTACTACATGGAATGAGGCAAATTGAAGAAACAAAATCTCTCAACTGTGGTTAAGATTGTGGATATATGATGTCCACAATGATAGTTGACAAAAATTATGGGTAGCTGCATCGACTGCATTAACGCAAATCATTTATTTATTTATTTACATCCTCAGCCTTATCAGAGTCGAATGATGTTGATTTTTTGTTATGAAGTTTCTAGTTGTTTGACAACTGAATTTTGTTGCAGCAAAGAACCTGATATTATGCAGTATGCTCGATCATTTATACGGAATATCCATGATTGTACGTTTTCTTGCTATCATATATACACTATTTTTCTCTCATTTAAGTGCATTTTCTTATTTTGAATGTTTTCCTTGTACAAGAAAAACCAGTGTTGATTGTAATTTTACATTCTTATTTTCTGGAAAAGGTAATAAAATCGTGTTTGGTAAAATTCTTACACAGGCCATAATAAAACCTCCCAGGCTCTCTTTCATGATTTTGCGCGAGGGTGAGGGTAAAAAGTTGTGCGTTACAACATTTCACCGTTTTACAAAATCAAAGTACTTTGTAGAATATATAACGTACACGGTAACCTTGTTTTCATCGGGATTGTCGCTCACATAATGCGATCCTACCGAACACCTGTTGTAATGCATGAAGACCTAAAATGAACGGCATCGATGTTTTTAAAGCCTTCTATATAAGGCTTCGAGTCTGTCCCTCTTATTCATTTGAGAAATCTTTTAGTCTTCTGTGATCGGCGGCAGCAAGAGTTACTGATACTTCTCGGTGAGTCCCCTTACCTAAAATAATCAATTGACATTCTGCTTATATTCATTACTATTTCATTTTGTAGTTGTGGGTAATTCATTTAAGTTCATTTGTATTCAAGCAAAAAAATTGGGTATTAGATACTCAGATTAGTCATTTGACCTAGAATTTCATTAGTAATGAAGAATACATGATCTAGAGCACATATTTTTGTCATTTGATCTAAAGTTACAATTGACACATCATTTCGTGCGATTTAGCAGTTTGGGGGTATTTGTTGATTTAAAACTTTGCTATTCAGATCGGTACTTGGTAGTAGAGTAGTTAATTCTTATTTTGAATGTATTTAGGTTTTATGACTAGCTTGATTTATTCGCTTAACTGCTTTAGTCCTAGTTGCCATAGGATTACTGGTTTGATTCTTAAGTTCTAATTTTAATCAATTTAAGTATTATGAATCTATGGCCAACTAGATTTTCTCACACCGCTGTTAAGAATTTCATGTATTAGTTCTAGTTCTCGTTAGTGGTTTGGCTCTAAGTCTGGTAGGATTAGAATTCAATTAACATATTTGTCTATGTAATCTTCGTACAGATTTACACATTGAATGAATATTGATTTCCCAACAAATATTACTTATGACTTGTTTGATGCAGTATAAATCCTTTGTTATGATGCCAAGGGCCGTTAGGTGTGTCTCCTAAGGATTTACTATTGTGTAGCCTAGTAACTTTACTTTTATTTTCTCCTTGTTAAATGCGATCCTAAAAAGCAGATCAAACCCTCGTCTTTCCCTTCTCGGCCCTCTAAAATCCCATTTTCATACTCTATCCTCAACCCCTGCAGTATTTTCATTACTACTCTATTTAATGTTTTTTCTTAAATTTTTTTGGAGAACTTAATTCAGTAAATTGCAGTTGTATCATAGTTTCATAATTTTTCTCAATGTGAAACAATTGAACTTTCTAACTTGGTTGACGGAATCAATGAGAACACATCAGGCCATACTCGTTACTTTTTAAATAATTACTCTAAAAGAAATCATCTTTTTCCTTCTAAAATGGAATTTTCTAATAATTGTCCATGGATACTATGGTTACTGTGAAGTTTTCAATGTATTCTCGAAAATGACAGACTTCTCAGTTTGAGATGTCAGTGTGCAGGTCACTTTTGTTTCAATATCTCATAATCTCTCTTTTCTTCAATTTTCCTCTACTATTCACGCTATACATAGTTTATATACCATGTTTTCTTTTGCACTGTCCCTTCTATAGACATTGTCACATGAAGGTTACACATAACTTAAATAATGTAGATTATTTTTAGAATTTGGTGGTATTTTGCTTTTAGTGACTCATTAATTGTATATTTTAACTCTTTAGTTCTTGAAATTTAATGTCAAATGGTTGGCGTCTTAATCGTGATTGTGTTAAAATCTTGGCTAGTTTCGGGTACAAGAATTCCATTTCTGAAAGTTTCTTGTCATATTTAAATTTAGTATTGTAACTCTTGTATGGTTGCCTCAAAACCCTGTTCTACTTTTTCCACTCTAATTTGTAAACCTTTAAACCATTTTTTACCCATTCAAGTCAAGGGAGCTTTAGTTATTTTACACACACGGGTGATGATTTGACTTGCTTGTACAATGAATGAGAAACCACCTCGAAGAATTAATTATGTGATGCACTTTAAGTATATTAATATGATTCAGTCAATAAATGATTAGCAGTGTAGCACTTAAAGTTGGGCTATAAAGAGACTGTAAAGTCATAAGATGGGTGTAGTGGAGATGAGAATGCTTAGGCGGGTTTGTGGTAATACTAGGAATGATAAGACTAAGGGTGAGGCCGAGCAAGAGTAGATTCAATTGAAAACAAGATGAGGGAAAATTGATTAAGGTGGTCTGTACATGTGCAATGTATCGTAAGAAAAGGTGAGGCAGTTCAGTTAGGAAATTAAAAGGGTATGCCTAAGTTAACATGGAAACAAGTAATGAGAAAAGACATGATAGCGCTAGGCCTAATATAGGTGACAGCATTAGGTATGATAGAGTGGAGGGAGAGAATAAGAGCAGAGGATCCCAAAGCCTTTTGCTAAAGGATTCATGTAGCTAAACAAAATATTTGTTTGGGAAATGGTTTGGTTGTTGTTACAATAGAAAGAGAAAAAAAAAAGGCTTGTTAAATTATGTCAATGGAGTCTTTCATCGTTGCTGATAGTTTTTTGTTTAAGTGGACAAGAAAATATATTTCTTATTATTATTACATAATTCATTGTTCAGAACATGCTGGAAATATATCCCTGGTAAAGTTCAAATCTCTCGAGATATTTGCTTAAGTAGCGGAGAGTTTCTATTTCTATTTTTTCATGTATTTCTAGATGCTGCACTTTCTCATGATGGAAGATAAACATTTTTTTACTTGTTTCAGAACCAGTGATAGAAGATTGGACGTTAATTTGGTTAAACATAAATTGTCACATAGTCAAGAAGAATTTATATTGTAATCTGTCTTTACATGATCTTATGAATGTGTCTTTGTTGCACTGCAGCTATACCCCATTTGACAATTTGTTGAATTGGCATTGTAGTGGGTCTCCGTTGAAACAAAAGAGATAAGGTGAAGATGGTTCTAACTCGTGCTAAGCTTATCAGCATCAGAAATGGTAAATGGAATTATGTGGAGTCTGCAGGAGATGTATTTGCCAATATTCTCACAAGAGTACCTGTAAAGAACCTTTTAGTATCAAAGTGTGTTTCTAAACTGTGGCACAAGGTGATCCGCAGTCCAAATTTCATTGACTTGCAGCTAAGAAGGTCCAGAGAAAACCCAGTTTATATAGCATATCCTTTAATGGATGAAGTGGCAGATGTTTATTTGGTGAGCAAGGATGGGGAAACGATTGAGATGACTACTCTTCCAGATTTTGAACATAAATCTGACCTCAGAATTATCTGCTCTTTTGATGGTTTGATATGTTGCATCAACTATCCAGTGATAGAGGTTTCTGACAAGAGCGTTGTGGACGAGGATGACCTGGAAATAAATATCTGCAATCCTGCCACCCGTGAAGTCCTGTTACTACCAAAAGGCAGTCCATCAAAGGATTTGCCAGTTATTGGAGTTGGTTTTGTACCTGGGATTAATGAATACAAGGTATTTCGGTTTTTCTGTCCCCTGGAAATGGATTGCTATGAGTGTGAGATATTTTCTTCAACCACTGGATCCTGGCGACAAATAGGTACTGTTGCTGAGCCTCCCATGAGTTGTCACCATGTATGCGTGAAAGGTAATGTATATTGGTTTATTATATCTGAAGAATCAGAAGGCATTGAGAAACTACCTGGTTCCATCCTTTCAGTGGATATGGAGGGTAATTTTAGAACAATAAGCCTCCCAATGGAAGTAACCGAGCACTCCTTCTTGGTTAATTTTGAAGATTGCTTATCGTTACTTGTTGTATATGATGATGAAGTTACAATGCAGATGTGGAGTTTAGAGGACTGTGTTGAGTCCACTTGGGACGTTAAGTGTAGTGTTGAAATTCCCTATGATACTATTGAGTGTGCAGAATCTGCTGCTGTGCGGGGCAGAGAAATTATTCTCATAACTACAGAGCATAGTTTCATCTATAATATAGATTCAGATACTTGGAAGGAAATAAATTTAGCCGAAGATTTCGGCAGTACTCCTCCTTTTGTGTTCACATATACAGAAAGTCTTCTCCCATGTGAGTCTCAAGATGTATCTATGATCTTCTAATTTTCAAAGACGGAATCAATAATCACGTCTGTTTTTAGTTAATCTCTTAGAACAAGAGCATATTTTACTATTATAACAATGGGTCATTTTCTGTGTGACAGGTAGAGGACGCTTGGATCCTGAAAACGGAGAATAATTTTCCAGCAGATACAAAATATTATTATTGCCATAAAGGTTCAGAGAAACTCTCTTATTGTGTTCTTTATGGTCTTTTTTCTGTTACATTCTCCTGGAACTGTGAAGTGACGTGCTGTTTATGTATGAAATGTTGCAGGAAGTGTCCACCCTATATTCTCAGCATGCGAATTGCGAAGGCTCCAGAAATAACTTCCCTCCTTGTCATGATAGGACATGGTCAATAGACTATATTATTATTCTTCTTCAATTATGAAGACTTTGTTTGTTTTCATTCTTTTATCTTTGTTGCCGCATAAAATTCTCCAGTATCGACTTGCTTAAATTATGGCACTTGATTGAACTAGTTTTTGTTACTTTGAAAGTTTGTTCCTTTGCTTTCTCATATTTTTGCACTTCTCATTGTGGTGCCAAATCTGATAGTAAGGCTGTTAGCTTGACTTTGAACTTTTGAAGGAACACTTGGAACATGTTTGAATGTTGTTCTGGCTTACTGGATGTGCAGGGCAAACACTTGGAGTCATAGGGGTGTTTATGGGCGGGTTACCCGTACGTTTATAATTATGGGAGTAGGTAACGCAAACCGCTTGTTACGGGTTGGAGTTTTGATCCCATGAACCACCTATGAGTCAAGTATTTTTGAATGATTTGTTAATGGCAGGTTACATATGGTTTGGCCGCAATCTGCTCAATGCATGATTGTGTAGGGATTTACTTGGTTGGACTAACGGGTTACTTGTGGGTTGTACTTAGTGAACTCATGGCCCATCTATTGGACATGTGAGATGGGTTGAGCTTGACTTTGGATTGAATGTTTAGACGGAGCGGATACAATTTAGATTGACGGGTTGACAGGTTATCAAATATTTCATCGTACCCCTGCTCGAGGGATTACAATATTCTTAGTTGAATTATGAAATGTATGGAAAAGATGCTTATTTATATACATGCAGTGACTTGTACGCAAAAATAACCATTAAAATATAAAGAATAAAATATACCTTATTGTAAAAATCAATGGCTCCATCAATGAGAAGATGGCTTTGTAGGTAAAAACAATGGGAAGAAAGTTGAAACAAATGAACTCAAAAAATTAGTTTCAGTGACATAAATAATTGACTGTTCACTGTGTTAGATTACATATAAGATTCAAGCATGTAAGTTTATACAAGAACATAAATACATAACTGGTTCTGTTTGTGTTGACAGATTCAACACCATTGGCTAACATAGATCATTCACATCTTACACATGTTGCAACTACATTTGTTGTAAAAATCAATGGTCCCACCACCCATCAATCAGAAAGATGGCTTTTAAGGTAGAAACAATGGGAAGAGAGATCAAAGAAATGACAGAAAGAAACTAAAAAATTAGTTTCAGTGACATTAAAATATCATTCATATTCCGATCCAATGAATTTGTGAGAATGGAGCAACTTATTACTTCGTTAGATTCGAAATTTTAACGAGATGTCACAATCTCATCAATGGTCTTTTCACGTTAAATCCCGTCACTTCAACTTCACGTTACAACAATCTTGACAATCAATGATCAATCTTGATTGTTTTTACTCTTTTGTAAAGGCATGATAAAGGAGGCCAGAGATAATAAAGAAAAAAACAAGATCCACAACATATAATACTAGTCATTGGCCACCTTGCAACAAAACCAAAGAAATGAAAGCTGTGATCTTGAACCACTTACCTATGAGATCATACCTCAACATCATCATCAAATCTATAATGTCATTTTCAACTTATGCTGGTTCGTTACATTCAATAGCTTACAGAATAATTCTTGCTCTCTAATTAGCATAGAAAGATTCTCAGACAATTTTTTCCTTTTGTTTCGGATACTGACAAAGAATCAGCTTAAGAAACTGAACGGCTGGAACTATGGAAACCAACATTCCAAGTCCTAACAAGGCAAATTATCAGTGCCGGCCTTAAGTATTATAAAAAAATGCACTACTTTTCTCCATTTGTCACTTGCACAAGAGAAGGAACAAGACAACATTGATAGTTGCCTGCAATTTTTTTTCTTGAAAGAATTTATATAAAAACCATGGTATATATTATGGTTGGATCTTGATCTGTACCTGATTCATTTGAATGTAGTATTCAAAATCTAGAAAGGTGAATTCAAGAAGATTGGCCATGGGAGGCAAAGATAGCATGTTTAGGTACGCGGATGGCGTGGACAAGCTTTTGATGTTTTTTGGGACCTTGGGCAGCATTGGAGATGGGTTGCAGAGCCCTGTTATGATGTATGTTCTCAGCGCCGTCATTAACGACTATGGAAGTGCCACTCCTGATACCAATTCTGTCAATTATAGTATAGTGAACAAGGTAATCACATATGTTTCACTTCCTGTGTTTGATTTTAGTTTCAATGCCAAATTGGGTCTTTAACTTGACACTATGATCTCAATCTTGCAGTATGCTCTCAGGCTGTTCCTGGTTGCAGTTGGAGTAGGATTTGCTTCTTTTGTTGGTATGTTTGCTTTTCTGAGAACCATTTTCAATTTTTTATTAGAAACATAACAATTTAACCATATCTCGTTTGCAGAAGGACTTTGTTGGGCAAGAACTGCTGAGAGACAGACATCGCGGATAAGAATCGAGTACTTGAAAGCTGTCCTTAGACAAGAAGTTAGTTTCTTTGACACACAAGCTGCTGGTTCTTCCACAACTTACCAAGTTGTCTCAACCATCACTGCAGATGCTACTTCAATCCAAGTTGCTCTATGTGAAAAGGTATGATCTCACTAACATCCTTAGTTCCTTGTACTTTATCATCTAATGCCAAAAACAGCTTAGTAAAATTGTATAAAACCTATTGTTTTGTGTATGCAGATACCTAATTGTATTGCTTTCTCCTCCACTTTCATTTTCTGCTACATACTCGCGCTGGTCCTGTCGTGGAAGCTTGCATTGGCAGCTCTTCCACTCACCTTGATGTTCATCATTCCAGCACTCATGTTTGGGAAGATGATGATGGACACTGCAATGCAGACCATTGAAACTTATGGAGTTGCTGGTGGGGTTGCAGAGCAAGCAATTTCTGCAGTGAGGACTGTTTATTCGTACGTTGGGGAGCGCCATACCCTCGATAAGTTCAGCAAGGCACTTGAAAAAGTTATGGAGCTCGGTGTGAAGTTAGGTTTTGCGAAAGGGTTGCTGATGGGAAGCTTGGGAATGATTTATGTAGGATGGGCCTTCCAGGCTTGGGTGGGGACTTACTTGGTTACTGAGAAAGGCGAGCAAGGCGGGCACGTTTTCATTTCTGGATTCAATATACTAATGGGAGGATTGTAAGTTCACTTCTTTACACTATCTTTAGTCCTAACAACTTGTATCGAAATAGCTAAACTCGATGCTCATTCTATCCCGTTTCAGGACTGTTTTGGGTGTACTCCCAAACATAACTTTTGTGACAGAAGGGAAAGCTGCAGCTACTCGGATATTTGAAATGATTGATCGCGTTCCAGCTATAGACACCGAGGACAGGAAGGGGAAGGCATTGTCATATGTGAGAGGAGAGATTGAATTTAAGGACATCCATTTCAATTACCCATCAAGACCAGACTCTCCAATCTTGCAAGGACTCAATCTTAAGGTACCTGCTGGTAAAACAGTAGGCCTTGTGGGGGGTAGTGGCTCAGGCAAGTCCACGACCATCGCGTTGCTTCAAAGGTTCTACGATCCCTTTGAAGGGGAGATTCTGTTGGATGGGTACAAAATAAAAAGACTTCAGCTGAAATGGTTGAGATCCCAAATGGGTCTGGTTAATCAAGAACCTGTCCTCTTTGCAACAACCATTAGAGAGAACATTTTGTTTGGGAAAGAAGATGCTACAATGGATGATGTGATCAGTGCAGCCAAGAATGCAAATGCAGATGACTTCATCTCCAAGTTACCAGATGGATATGAAACACAAGTAAGCTACACTTTCTGGTTGTTCAACTTAAACATGATACTTAGTTTCTCAACTGATGTCCACTTTTATTGATCTTTTTCAGGTGGGACAGTTTGGATTCCAATTATCAGGTGGACAAAAGCAGAGAATTGCCATTGCCAGGGCCTTGATTAGGGACCCGAAGATCCTGCTTCTAGACGAGGCCACGAGTGCACTGGACTCGCAGTCTGAGAAAGTAGTTCAGGAGGCAATTGACAAGGCATCAGTAGGGAGGACAACAATCATTATTGCACACAGGCTTTCAACAATCCGACGAGCAAAGCTAATTGTGGTTCTTTCAGCTGGAAGAGTGATTGAATCAGGCACACACGATGAGCTGATTCGTCTGAATGGCGGGCAGGGAGGGGAATACTTCCAGATGATACAGCTGCAGCAAATTGCTGTACAAAACGAAGCTCTGGAAGATTTGAGCTATCAGATGGATGATGCAAGTCCATATTATAGGACAAACAACAGTATAGATGCAAGTCCATATTATAGCCGTAGGAGTGTTGCACCAAGCCCCATCAGTGTGAGATCAAGCATTCAAGGAACTCCGGTCATGTACCCGTTTAGTCCTGCATTTTCCATCAGCGCGCCTTATTCCTACTCCATTAACACAGCAGCTAGTGGGATTGATGAGCTGAACTACAAGCCAACTACTTATTCTGCTCCTCCTTCGCAGTGGCGTTTGATGAAAATGAATGCTCCTGAGTTGGGAAAAGGCTTGCTCGGGTGCTTGGGCGCACTAGGTACTGGTGCAGTTCAACCTGTGAATGCCTATTGTGTAGGAGCACTCATAGCCAACTACTTCAAAACTGACAAATCTGCTATGAAGTCCAGATCAAAAACCTTGTCCTTTGTTTTCTTAGGAATTGGTGGTTTCAACTTCCTCACATGTCTACTTCAGCACTACAATTTTGCTGTCATGGGAGAGAGGTTGACAAAGAGGGTTAGAGAGATGTTGCTCGAAAAGCTTCTAAGTTTCGAGATTGGATGGTTTGATGAAGACGAGAACACAAGTGCAGCCATTTGTGCAAGGTTGGCCACTGAAGCCAACATGGTCAAGTCTCTTGTTGGGGACAGGTTGTCATTGCTGGTTTCAGCATTCTTCTCGGCTCTCTTCGCTTACTCTTTAGGACTTGCACTCACATGGAAGCTATCGCTCGTGATGATTGCAGTGCAGCCTATAGTTATAGGCAGCTTCTTCGCGAGGAGCGTCTTGATGTCTGGTAATGCAGAGAAATTTGCCACAGCACAAAAGGAAGGAAGCCAACTTGCAAGTGAAGCTGTCATTAACCACAGAACTATAACCGCCTTCTCATCGCAAAGAAGAATCCTAGGACTGTTTCGTGCTACGCTTGACGGTCCTAAGAAGGCGAGTGTTAAGCAATCTTGGTATGCAGGTCTTGGCTTGGCAAGCTCCCAATTTTTCAACACAGCTGCAACAGCTTTAGCCTATTGGTACGGCGGGAGGCTTTTGGCAGAAAATGATATAACCCCAGAAGAGCTCTTCCAAGCATTCTTTATCTTGCTATTCACTGCCTACACCATTGCGGATGCTGGAGCTATGACTAATGATTTATCGAAAGGAAACAACGCAGTTCGTTCTCTTTTCCAGATCCTTGACAGGAGAACTGAAATTGATCCGGACCAGACGGGAACAAACATGAATAAACGAATAAAGGGCCGTGTTGAGCTTAAAAATGTGTTCTTTGCATACCCATCTAGACCTGAACAGATGATCTTTAAGGGCATGAACCTTAGGATTGAAGCAGGAATGACTATGGCAGTGCTGGGGGAGAGTGGTTCGGGCAAGTCCACCATTATTGGACTCATCGAGAGGTTCTACGATCCTTTGAAAGGATCAGTTCTTCTTGATGACCAGGACATCAAGAACTACAATCTGAGATCGATGAGGTCTCACATTGCATTAGTCAGCCAAGAGCCTACCCTTTTCGCAGGAACCATCCGCGACAACATTGCCTATGGAAACGAGGATGCTAAAGAATCCGAGATCAAGAAAGCTGCAGTTCTTGCAAATGCTCATGAATTCATAAGGTACAGACACTACAATCTTTCTCCTTTCTAACCCTTTTCGATTAAAAGTGAAAACTAATGTGTTTGAGTTGTTTTGATCAGTGGCATGAATGAGGGATACAACACATACTGTGGAGAAAGAGGAGTTCAGCTATCAGGAGGGCAGAAGCAAAGGATCGCTCTAGCGCGCGCCATTTTAAAGAACCCGGCGATCCTGTTGCTAGATGAAGCAACAAGTGCACTTGACAGTGTATCAGAGAGCTTGGTCCAAGAAGCACTAGAGAAAATGATGGTGGACAGAACATGCATAGTGGTTGCTCACAGGCTGTCCACAATTCAAAAGGCCAATGCCATTGCTGTGATCAAGAATGGTAAAGTTGCAGAACAAGGCTCCCATAGCGAGTTGCTGTCCCTGGGGCGCACCGGGGCTTACTACTCTCTGGTAAAAGTGCAGAACGGGGGCTCGCCATATCGGTAAAAGGACTAAAACCAGAGACATTTTAAGAATAAGATTTGGTCATCAAGGGTTTTGTATCATAGGCTTGGTGATGGCTTTTGGTGTGAAGACTCTTCTTGTTTTTATATACTGTAAAATTATAGAATGTGTAGTCTACTTTCCTGGAAATATCAGGAGAGTGATAGTTGATTGTTTCTAATAGAGCATTGAAGTTAATGTGTTGAGTTTACTAGAATAAAGGGCTTGTCATTTTCTCTAGAAACTGCAAAGAAAATGCTTTTTTTTTTCCTCTCTCATTTCTACATTTGCCTAGACCAATCATGATGAAGAATTTCACCAAACGTGCCACTTTATATATACCAAAATGCCCAATAGGACATCAACACCAAGAAAAGCATAATAAGACCACAATATCTAATTTAGCAATGACAAGAGATTGACCAGAAAATTATACCAACTAAGGGCTTGTTTGAGTTACATTTTATATGTAGTTCGTCAACCTAAATATTTTCATGATCGATCTTATAGAGTATTCAAACATTAAGATAAAAGTAAAGTCGACTGATATTTCATCATGGTCTACTGATGATAATCAACCTTGAAACTAGAATAATCTATTGCATAAAGTGAAAACATATCTATATTTTAAATCAACTCGTTTCTTCTCGCTACGACTTGAGTTGAGATTAATTTGGATGTCAAATTTCCACATGAGCTCTCAACCTCTTGTGAAGAAAGCTCTCGTCAGACCTCCATTATCTGAAAACCGTTCTTCCATTCTCCAACAGTCAAACAACTTCTAACTGAATGTCTAAAAACATCCACCTCCGTACGAGGCAAGTTGAGATTCCAAAATCCAAACAAGCACTAAATCACCAAATAAAATCCAAGAAACTCAAAAGCACTCAAGAATGCACCTTTTATAAAATCTGCCACCATAAGCTTTAAAAACAGGGGGAAAATTACTCAGCAATCCCACACATTGGGATTGCATAAAAATGGGAGCTCGTTGATAACAAATTTGACACTAATAATAGGATTTTCATGTTGTTATAAAGATCCAAAACTTCAATTTTCATGCTCTCAAATCTCAGTACATTGGAAAAAAAAAAAAAGAATCATACAAAACCCAAGATCAAGAAACTGACCAAAACCCCAGCCTGAACATACCATCCAGATCCGCCAACTCCAAACCGGACAGCACCGGACTTGAGCTTCACTCCTTTCTTGGACTTGGGCTTCACTCCGGTAGCATTAACACTCACAACCCCAGCCTCCTTCAGCCGGTGCCTCTTGGTGTCCCACGCCATGATCTTGAACCTCACCGCCGTCGCCAAATCCACCCGGAAAGCCGTACTGTTCATGGCAGTGACCTCCGTCCACTTCAACCTCCCGGCGGTGGCCGCCGTGCCGTTCTTCTTGGCGCTCTTCTTGTGGCCCTGGTAGAATCTCGGGACCGTGTAGTTGGCGACGAGCCTGTCCTGTTTCCGGTCAGATTCGTTGACTAAGAAGAAGGCGAGGTTGACGTCGTCGTAGTAGATGCCCTTGTCCTTGTTGGGGTTGTTGAGCTTGAGCAAGAAGGAGATGTTGGTGGTGGACGGGTTGGTGTTGACGACGGAGAATTCTTCGATGGAGAAGGTGGGGTCGGAGGTGCGGAGGCTGAGCCACATGAACAGGGCGGAGAGGCCGAGGGTGAATATGAAGCTGCAGCAGCACTGGCAGCATCCTCCGCCGGCGGACTCCGGCATGGTGGTGGTGGTTTCCGGCGGAGAGGTGAGAGACTTGAATGTGTGTGGTGGGAAGGATTGTAAATGGTTTGATATGTGTTGTTGGGTTGTCTTTAAAAATAAAAGTACTATATAAAATGAAGTGGACTTAGCTTTTGGGGACAAGTCTTTGTTTTGTTTTTGTTTTTTTTTTTTTTTTTTTAAGGGATAAAGAAACTTTTTTAATTCAAATCAAGAAAAAAAAAATCCGAAAT
>JAYMTH010001442.1:0-15016 GCA_036897465.1 Pelargonium australe | reverse complement strand
ATTTTAGTTCATAAAATTTGTAAAATTGAAATTGGTGTGTTGTGTTTGTAAAACTTGTTAAGTTTCATTTATTCGTTATGTGTTGTGCATAATATGTTTTACTATATATATTACGTTTATGGGATACTAGTGATTATTGAGTTACTATCTCAATTCTATATATATTTGTGTGACTACATTTTCAATTTGTATTTTATGCGTTGTAAATTTATATTTTTCATATATGTTGCAAGAGCAACATATGCTTAAATTTTAACAAGAACGCGAATTTAAGTTATGAAGTGAAAGTCTTAACATTTTAAAAAGTTTACATTTGTATTATGTATTGTTCGTGGGGATTTATTTTTCCCGTGGGTAAAACCCGATGGGGATGGGTACGGGGATGGGGATAAATATCATTCCCCATGTGAGTATGGGGACGGGGACAGGGAGAATTTTTTTATGCGGGGATAGGGATGGTATTTGCACTCCCCGCCCCGCGACCATTCCTAATCATGGGGTAAAATGATGATGCATTATTTGGAAAATAATAGTTGTATTAGTTGGCCAACAGAGAAGGGAGACAAAATGAACAACAAAATCTACCAGTAAAATGACATAATCAAGTTAGGTTTCTGCAATTATATATTTACAGATGCAGAACTGGCAAAAACTAACAGTTCTATATACATTTTCATCAGTGTTCAACAAATTGAAGTCATCGTCATCAATTTGCTAAACTTAAGTTGCTTCCAAATGTAGGATCAAACACTATACACTGCCAATCATTTCTTATTCTTGGTGGCATCAAGAAACATTGCACGAGTCCAATGCTCAACGTCTTCGGGTTGTGATGGTCGAGGAAAAGCGGGATGCTCAACAATATCCCATCCCTCAATAAGGCTTTCATTCTTCCCAATATCCATCAATTCCGTGCCATAAAGGAAACTCGCAGTGGAGTTTGGAACATTATTGTCGTACATGTTTCTCTGCACATTGAAACAGAAAAATGGGCAGGTTAGAGAAAGGATGCAAATGGAGAAACCAATTTGGAGCAGAAAACTTGAGCTCTGACTCAACAGAAAAGCCAAAACCACACCTCACACTGCAAAATGAAAAAGCGTGCACAACTAGAGGGTGAAAGGTGACTCGCAAGCACTTGTCTTTTACTTCCCTCTTTGAAGGTCTCGGCCATTTCTACTTGCAAGTGTATCAAGTATTGTAAAATACCTAAAAGCTTCTAATGCACTTTTTTTTATTAATGATGCTCATGAACAACCACTAGTTTCGTGATATGTTGTCCACTATACGGTGAAGTTTTCAGGCACACCAATATTTGAGCAATGTGTTAAAGCAAACCCCAAAAAATGGTGTTTTGTTAGTGTGAAAATAGAACCCTCTTCATGAGCAGCACAGGAAGAGCAATGAGATGTATATATCCCCACATTCGACATATTAAATTAGTAGCAATAGAGAACCCCAATCTAATAGCAGCAAAGCACAGGTCCATTATATTTTCTAAATATTAAAAATTCATTGAAGAAGCCTTTACTCTTACAGAGATAGGAAGTGTATGTGCACTTTCCAGCAATGTTGACGAATTGCCACAATTGGCATTCCATATGGACTTGTTTAACTCTTGAACTTGCTTACATGACCTGAACGATAAAGAAAAAATTACTTGCACAAGACAACATGACAATTTAATGTGTTACAGAATTTGTACAGGCAACAAATGTTGGTATCACATAACATGTTGAGATAAAAGATTTTAAACAAGGGCGTGAATGCTAGGATGCCGTTCTAGAATCTAAGACGTATGATGTAAACATCCAATCATCAAAACATATTGCTATGTCTTAAACTCTACTCATAGAATTCAATTGATAGAAAAACAGGTTAAGAGGTACATAATTTATATGTCTCCCAAACCTACTCAACTTATTGTATGCCACATCGTACCAACGTTTTGCTATCACAATAAACTATAACTAAACTATAAGATTCAAGGCCAACTTGCTTACAAAGTATTCATAAAGCTCCAAGACTTTTCAAATTTCATCAGCAAGAATTGAGCAGTGATTTGATTTCTCCCTAAAACCTTCCTCTACCTCATCAAAAGCCTCGCAATCAAGCATTTTAAAAAATATATATATAATAAAAAACTTGATGGCCTATAGAACAGAGAACTTATTTTTCAACCATAAAATCAGGCCATGCTTTTGAAATTTCGAACTTAAGTCCAATGTTCTGCAAGACAATAGATTATACCTTAATACTCCTGGCATACCATATGAATAAGTGAACACCACCTCAAAAACAAATAAGTTACTACTTCGATTTGATGCAAAACATTACAAATTTTTCAATGATGTAACAAAATATCTATCCAGATCAGAGGTTGACAAACATGTACTGGCACAACTTTTTTTGTCTTCTAGGGTGTATCTAGACCCATAGGCCAATACTAATCCCTCAAAGTAAGATCCAGCGCTACAAGTGGGACCACTCCCAAGAATGTTGTCAGCATGCACAATGACTCAAACTAGAGACCTCATGCTTAGGTGACTAGGGCCTCTTAAACTCAAGCCGTCAAGGATTGGTTACTAATACAAAGTAGTCATACAACTTCAGCAGAGTAGAAACGTAATGGCAATACACATAAGAATCGCATCAGATAAAAGGGTGACATACCTTGAACAAGCCATTTTTAAGGAAAGGACAGACCGGACTTCCTTTGATGAAGATAGTATGGTCAACAACTTTGCTAGAGCTTCAAAAGTGGACGCCTCAGAAGGAACATCTAAACATAAAGAGTTATAGCAATAAGCTGTTATGCATGCCACACTTTTCTTGAGAAGTGAAATTCCTTTTTGCAGGTCCTTGTATGCTTGCGCAGAAAGAGGAGAGGCAGATGAATTATTGAATCTACTACTTTGAGAAGAATCCAAATAAGGCTTTCTTTCAGACTCCATTGAAGCAACACCAAAATTACTTGAGCTTCGATCAGACCATGAATTTTCTGTACTGATGGAGCAATCATTTTCCCGTGGTATAAACAAGGGATATTCGTAGCTGCATTGCAGAATTTACACTCAGTCCAAAAAGTCTATAGGAAAAAAAAGTGGGATGAGAGCTAATAGTTACAGCAAAATTACCTTTGAGAAGATGGACGTGTGTCCCAATATGAATCTCGTTGCCATATCCGAGAGCAAGAACCCTGAAGTAAAATTGAACTGTGAGCCTAACTAGTATGCAAATAGAAAAAAGAACTGAAACACAATATCAAAATGTTGTGAACAATATTTACTCAAGGTACAAATGTCCAATGACAACAATTAAAGTCATTGAGAACTGAGAAGGACAACCCCAAAGAGACACTATAACATTTCCTAGCATCTAAAGGTGAGCAGCAGGAAACAATGAGGTGTCTTAAAAATGGAAGGAATAAATAAGAAAAGATCAAAGGAGAACCGATAGAAATTGATACATATGCAAGTTAATTGAATGGGTGAACAATCTACTAGTTGGCACATTATAAGGTGCCAAGTTGTACTTAAAGCCATTAAGTAAACAGTGAGTACTCACAGCAAAACCACAGTTATGAAGAGACGGAGCACCCAAGTTGTGAACAACAAGATTAAGAAGCTGCACCACGTAGCTGTTATCCAACACCATTGATGATCATGGCCAATAAGTGTAAATCATTAAAACATTCAAATTTAATAAAAGTACATGAATAAGAAATGTTCTAGTATGCTCAGTAGTTGTAGTTTTGGTGTCTGAGTACACAGAAAATAACCCAAAACGAATTGCATGCTTGAATTCAAAGAGTTTATTGTGATCAAAGTTGTCCAGTAAAACCATGGGTTTTATTTGTTTGCAGAACTGCATATGTAGCATTCGAGAGGGGAATAAAAAATACCCCAATGAGGCTGCCAGCTCATCGGATGGAACAGAATGGGGATCAAGCCCTCTCGGTAAGCGTGCATTACAAATTTGATCGTATTGACCACTATAGCCATCTTCGCGCTCTCCATCTATATTCACCTGATACAAATAATGCAAAACTCTTGTTCACAAGCAGCATAATAATAACCTAAAAGAGAGTAAGTAGAGCCTCATCATCAACCAGGATGACAATAAGCGAGCATGGGGGAAGGATCCCACACTCTGACCAGCAAATATAAGTATAGCCCATCCTCACACCTACGTCCTTACAGGACAACCATCATAAACCTCAGCCAATATAACCCCCACTCTCGGTATACTTGGACAATTTTGAGTTGGGTCAAGGGATAGGTAAGATATATCTCCTCCTTTCTCCTTGTGAGGACTCAAGTGGGGCACTTTTAAGCCACATGTTATGAAATTCAGGACTAGATAAAAGCAATATATAACTCATAGACAAATAAAAAAGGAGGAAAATTGAAAAATATTTGATGCACCCGTTTGACCAAATCAACACCAAATACTTTTTTCTTTTGAATCTTGTGCCGTGTTAAATGGATCAAAGCTCAAAATTATTTGGTTCCTGAACCTAAAACAGATGAACACACACACATCAAGTGGAAACTAGCGCATTTACGCCGGAAACCACCTCTAGCGGGAGAGTAAAAATTCTTGAAAGCAAAATGGAATCAGGTACTGCAAACAATGTACAAAAAATGAATGTTAAATGACCAACCCTTTTTCCACTTCAAGGAGGTATTTATACTCATGATGACTGATGAGGTAGTGGTGGATTTTGATTGACCAATGGTGATGCCATTGTGATAACCTCATGAATCCATTGAAGCCTCTGGAGTTCTCATAAGTTCCATTGAAGCCTCTAGAGTTCTCATAAGTTGCATTGAAGCCTCTGGAGTTCACATAGGTAGGCTATGGTGAGGGTCCTTTGATTTCCTTGAGAGCATACTAAGTCTTAGAGCCCTTCCTCAACATAAGCCTCACACTTACAATTAGGGTGTAGTGTGATGTAGCTTAGCACTAGAGGAGATCTACCTTAGGGAATTGAGCTCTTTGGGAAAGGATATGAGAGTACTCCACAAGTTACTTAAGAGTCCTTGGATCCTTGGTGTAGCAAGTAGAGAGGAACTTACTTAGTTTAGGCCTGGTTAGGAAGAGCTAGACATACCATACACGGACATGTCACCTCAACCGAGAGTCTCAGCCTAGGGATACATGGATGTGTTACCCTAGCTGAGAGTTCTCTCAACCAAACGTATCACCCCTAGCTGAGAGTCCTCACATGTTAAATTTCAATATTGAGCTACACACAGTTTTGTACTTCATATACTAAAAGGTCAACTTTGTCACTATAGTTTTATTTTCACCATTATATGTTACTTATTTATCTTATATAATTCTAAAGTGGGACTTTTTAGTCACAACTTCAAACATTCCCTTCACGTGAGTCTTGCATTTATTCTTTTATCGTGGGCTCGACAAGTGCACAATAGAGTCTTTTAAATCTGTATTCCACCTCTACACGTGGGTCACTGCAAATATGTCCTTCTAAAAGTACACTATAAATCACAAATGAAGGCAACAGAATTGGGCCCAGACCTAAATCAATATATGCTCTGATACCATGTAGAATGGCTACACACAAAGAGACTTCATTTACTAAAAGGTCAACCTTGTTAGTAGAGTTTCACTTCCACCATTATATGTAACTTATTTACTTTAAACTTTTCCAATGTGAGACTTTAGTTCAGTCTAAAATCTATCTCATAGTAAAGCAAAATAGCAAATAGCTGAGTTGATCTCTTTTATTAAGCCCGAACAATGTTGTTATATTTATCTTAATTTATCCTTGAAAAATAATTGATTGCAATTGTAAGAAAATAAAAAATGACATCTTGGCCGCATGGGTACCTGTAGGGAATTTTAGTAGATAACTAGGAAAGGGCAGAGTAAAAAAGCAAGTAAAACCTAGTCATTTGCATGAATCAAGATCAATTCATATATGAGGTGCTCACCCGACGTAGTGGAAACAATTTGCATATCTGCTTTATAACCAATGACTGCTTATGAAGACGTTCAGAGGTAATTGCCATCTGCAATACAACAATGTCTTAAGCATCAAATAAACAGGACATACAACAGAGAAATAGATAAAAAGGTGCAAGGAAAGATACTTCAACAAACCATGCACTACCACTTCTATTAGTTTTATCAATTAAATATCTCAACTAGTAGATGGATGAAATAGGTCCCTAAAGGCTAATTGTCGCCCATTTTGGGTGTTAGTTTGTAGAAGTATTCCCACTCTTAATTCATGCATTGTTATTTAGTAGAATACAACATAAAATATCTCCCATTTGGAGCACACTGCAGGAAATAGAATTCTTGCTTCAATTACACTATTTGTCTTTAACTGTGTAGGAAGTTAAGCAATAATCTCCGACGTTTTATAAGTAAAATTGTTCTAGACATATTTTCATGCCATTTGTAACCAAATGGAATAGGCCTCCAGTGACTGATTTGATTCAAGCTGGCAGTCAAGGGTTTAAACAATAATATTAAATGAAGAGAAATTCTTGGCATCAATAAAATAGTCCATCAATGGTAAAGAGTATATTTTTCTGCAATATATTAATTACAGTAATCTTCTCCTTCAACATATTCATCACAGTAAATTTCCCTTGAGAATGATGCAAAAAACATCTAGCAATATATTAAGGACATGGACAATGGTGCTTACATATCCCAAACTCTGAGTACAAATGAGGTTAGGATAATACTTCTCCAGTTGTTCCACTCGATTTTTTTCCAACTGCAATGAAATCCAATAAATGAAATACTTTCAATTAATGCTAAGTTTTAATCTCTACTCCTATGTCAAGAACGACAAATTGCAATCTGTTCTACTTTAAATGGAAGAGTGAAAAGGGGTTAGATATCTAAAGTACCACACTGAGGGCTGATTCAAGCAATCCATATTTCACTTTTAAATCATAAGACATCTTCTCAATCTTGGCCTTTCCTGTAAACATAATGGTTGTGAATGCATGTATAAAAATATTTATTAAAAAAAAAATACATTATGCAGGTTATAAGTGAACCTTGCAAGAGTTGATCTTTACTACAACGGAGCCTCTCTCTCAACCAAGTAAGCTTCTCATTATGAAGCACTCTCCAATTGTGTTGATCATTTTCCCTTCCCTGATAAATTTTAAGAAATAAAATATGCACCGTGTGAGTTAAAAAAATGTATATGTCAAACAACAATAGAGAGATGCATGCATATGCATATAGAGGGCAGAAAAACAAAAAAAACAAAAAAAAAAAAAAAAAAAAAAAACAATACAAAACAAAACAAAAACAGTTAATAGCCTCATTGAAATTTGATCCAACAGAAATTAACCCTTAAAATCATTTCTATGTTCCTTAACAATCTAACACGCTAGCAATAACAAAAAAATGCTTGGACTCATTAAGCAACCTGTAAAAAAATTATGATTATAAAGCTAATACGTTTTAAACAATTAGACAAGGTTTGTCACGTTTGAGTGAAAGATGTTGAGTTCTTTATGTTGCGGTAATATGTTTTATAGCTACGAAAAGTGAATTTATGTAAACTTATTTTGGTATGATAAAAATAGAGGAATATAACAAATTTATAATGCATAGCAGCTGGATTTGGTAGCCAGGCAATAGTCGTTTTTATTAGTTCATGTGGAGAAAAAGGCTCTAGCGGCCAACGGGTATAGCCAATGTTTTAAAAGCCAGACTGGGGGGTAGAACAATCGGGTGACTGTTTCAACGGTCCAACTAATCTGGTCAGATGGCAGACACATCAATACTCGAAAAAAAATTGACCGGATTTGACCGTTTCACACAAGAAATTCCATTTCTGGTTTCTATCATAGAACCAAACAGAGCACAACACCAGATCCTGATCAACCTGGCTGGTCTAGTTCTAACACCATTGGGTATAATGATCCGGATCTTTCTGCAGATAACTTTATCCAACCATAAATTCATAATCGTTATATAGCCAAGTCTTATTTCCTTGGTAAAAAGTGCTTAATCTCACTACATGAATGCACATACACACATCAAAGCAATAAAAAAAAAACATCTTTCTTATTAAGTCATTCCAATCATGTAAATTGCAGATTTATGAGCAAATACTCCCACGTTAAGAGTCACGCTATTATGGAAATCCCAGTCATGTAAATGACAGATTCAAGAGCAAAAAATTAGAATTCCCAAGCCAATGACATTCAGCAAAAGTAAAATAGGCGTGGTGCAAAGAAAAAGGAATATACAAATTAACACATAAATCAAACCTTTGCCACAAGTATGTCACTTGATTTTGAATACAGGTTATCCCGGCGACTCTTCAATGACTTTAGCAAAGTGTTGTACTCATTTAATCTGCAAATAGCATAACAGTTTAGTCATTACTGCTACAGAAGTACCGTTAGCAACCTAGTAGAGTCAACAATAACAGAGAGATCAATTTTAGTTTTAAATTGAGCAAGTAAAAATAATTTGTTTGGTGACGGAGACGGAGACAATGATAAATAGAAAGAACTTAGAAGACACCAATGGCGTTGCAGTTCTGTAAACCTTAGAAACCAAGATGTATACATGAGTAGCAATTACTACTATCAAATACATCCATCATAAGAGCCAATAAAAACCCATATCTAGTTCTCCCAATCTGACAACTCTTCCCCCTCAAAAACTCAACACAGCAACGAAGATGCGAAAAGCATCTACCCAACTCTCATAATGTTTCCCCTCCTAATTCACCTCTCCAACAATTATTCAATAGTTTCAACAACCAAGCACGAAATGACCCAACAAGACCAACGATATAAGGTAAGAGAATCTACAAATTCCAAGCTACTGGACAGTGCAGGAGAATTGATCCACCAATCCCGTCCTCATTGGACATACATTAAGTATTACCAACTGACTAGCGATAACTGCCAGCTGCCTTTTCCTACATTGACCTGAAATTTAGCACAAGACACCATGGGGATAAATATGTTTCTCCCATGGCTCTAAGGTGGTAGTGGTTTGGAGGGTGAAAAAATGTAACAAAAGACACCATCATAGAAAATGTCTTACACTGTCACTCTATGGTTGGCTTCTGCCACATGACTATCTCCATGGGTGTGTATTCTCAGTTTTGCTAGTTTTGTGGACATCTACCAGACAGATGGTTACCATGACTATCTCCATGTGGACATCTAGTTTTGTGGACATTTCAACCTATTCTACATGTTGACGAGCGTAGTACGTAACATCTGTCATGATTGCATTTGTGTGCACTAAACCGTACATACTTTAAATACCTTTACTGCCTAAATGCTGAGAACTCACATTTCAAATCACAACAGTGCACAGTAGTCACTATTAAAAGTATAAACAATAGGATTGAAATAGGGTAATCATTTAAATTTAAGCTATCTTGGGTTTTTTAACAACTTTGTCAAAGGCAATATACAGTTCACCCCACAACCCTCTTCAGCAAACTATTTTCCTCAACAGTAAACTGTACAATCACTTACCCAATAAAAGTCCTAAGTGAACTTCCCCATACCCATCCCCATCCCCATCCCCTTCGTAAATTAGAACAGAGAAGCACACAAAGAAACTAAAATGGCATGGAGAACAGGAAATGAATTCGAAGGAGTTCCCATTATTTAGCAAATCCAAGATTGAATAAAAACTCCATAATAACATATCTATGTATTCAGAATTTGGCCACCCAATTTACCTACAACCTGGGAGTGAGGTTTCGTATTTAGGGTTATGAAAGTGATAGAATTATGTACATTTCCATAGAGGCAGTATTTAGAGAGGTGAAAGTAACATTTACCAACCAGGCAAAGACATGGAGTACAGCATTAACATAATTAACATAGCTAATTCCAATGTTTACAGTTTCATTTAAGGAGCATGTACCATAATGCACAATGATTCCTTATACAAAAGGTGAGATAAAGACTAATTCATGACTTCACACATAAACCTAATAAACACATACATGTGAGGTACTGTGTCATCAATATATATAATAAAAAAGGCTTTTCATACCTGCAATTTACACAGACGTTACATATAGAAGCGAGATTGGAGTTCTCGCAAATGGCACAATTGCTGGTTTTTCTAGCCATCACTACACTTCTCGTTGACAACACATAACAGCACTAGGAAGTAGGAACTCTCTACACCTGAACAGATAGGACAAAAACATAGATGATTTAAACATGAAAAATCATGATACCTCCTTATGTCATAAAATCATGCTTCAGATTATACTAGAACTACAGCAGAAAACATCTGAAAATCCAAATTTCATATTTGATCATATTAGTAACAGCGGGAATCCAAATTTCATTAGTTTTGATTGAAGCAAAAACAGACCTAAAACAATTCAATAGTGCAGAACGTATATTTTAAATATATATAAAAAATAGCGCTCAAGCGTACAATTGCGAGAGAAGTACCTTGACCTGGTGGTTAAAGGCTTGAAGCTTGAGATATACTGTAGATGAAACCAAAGCGAAGGTAGGGAGGGAGAGATTGAGCTGTGCAGGTTCCGTACGGAGAGCAGAGATAAGGAGCAAGCGTGTAGTCGTAGACGATGACGATGACGATGGCGAGGACGGTTAACGGAGGTGCAGTAGTTGGCAAGTCTCTCCGGTTGGGCCTTATTTATTGGGCTGTTCTCGTTTCATTCGAAGCCCATTTACAAATCCTTGACTTTTTATACTTCATACAGAGAGTTGACTTTATACTTACATATATTCATAATTCATTCAAGTTTGTATGAAAGTTGATTCATTATGTGAGGCTGAGTCTTACTTATAAAATAGCGTTAATTTCATTAGAGGTGCAGTAGAATTTAAATATGCCTTCATTTTAGTGTTTTTTTACATATATATATATATATTGTGTGATGCACTCATATAGTAATTTGAAACTTCAAAAAAATTCATGGGTATGTCCGGGTTGCTATATCCTAGTATGGTTCACCATTTTAGCGTTTGAAAATCACTTTTGTATTGCATTTTCGTATTAATAAAATAAGTATCTTTTCTTTATAAAAAAAAAAAAACTTCAAAAAGAATTCATCCAAAAATTACAAAACAATTAAAAATATTTTATATTCCAAATTCAACCCATCACCTTTTTGAACTATAAATGAACACAATTATTGAAACACAAATTTGATATTCCAAATTCTATGGTTTGTATCCCAAATTCAATAGAAAATTGAAATCTAACTCATCGCTCACATAAAAAATTAGATACTATATTGAAATGGATATTAGATACTACGTGAAATGGATAACGAAACTCAAGCGTCCGTTCTTGTGACGAACTTAGTATTCGATATATTTGACTCTTGAATAAAAGTAAAACTCATAGATGGCATTTAAATTTTAAAAAAAAAAAAAAAATGGCAAAATTCTCGTTTGAAAGCCATTTTCATTATCAAAACCATCTGTTCTTGGTTTCAATATGTAGACAATGGATTTTAACGGTAAAATACATCAAGAATGATTTTTCCTATTTCATAAGAGATAACAAACATATATAAAATATCGAACCCATCAAGATACATAATTGTGATGCTTTCGTGATCCACATCACCTAAATAGCTATGGGATTGTATTGTGAAAATTAGGCATTGAAACTAGTATACTCCTCAGCTCTTCTGCTACATCCTACTGATCAAGATTTCCAATACAAAGGTAATGCAACTGGTATCCCCAACACATGCCATACAATTTCAAAAATACACAAAATATATAACAACACTTGTGGATCCTAGGAGATGCAAGGTTTTCACAGATGCTAGCTGCCTCATATGAAGCGTTCCTCGATCACCTTCTTCACATTCTCCATCTTTGCAATGGTACTTGGTTTCAACATGTCTTTAGCTTCTCTAACGACAGCGTGGGTAACGCTGCTATAATAAGCATCCACTATAATCTTTATTTGGGCCAGAAGCTTTTTTGGGGTCCTGCAAGTTGTCAAATATTTTGGAAAGCATTCAATGATTTGAATAAAAGAACAACAAGACAAGGGAAGCTACTTTTAGCTCCTGCTCAAGATAATTCACACAGAAACGGAAAAAAGGATCCTACAGGCATAGGGTAGTCCACCACCGATTGCACTTATGGTCACCCATGGAAGAAATGGGATTTTTTTCTTCAACCTTAAAAATTAAACAAAGGTAACAGCATACTTACGTGTACAGTGTGTCTACTGTCTCTCCTTCAAGTTCTTGTCCCGGGGTAAATGCATCATTAAGGACACTCACTAGCCTCTCCGGATCCCTAATAGTGATAACATACTTCAGTATCCTAATCTCTTTTGGTATTTGTCTTTGAAGATTACCTATTCCCGTCACGTAGATTTTATACAACAACTCTTTTGCCTGCAATGAGAAAAACACATGAGCAACACAAAAGCTTCATACTAGTGAAATTGTAAATCTTATGCAACGATTGTAATAAGTTTGTTAATTGAATATCTATGTACATTATAGTTGACTTTCTACAATTGTCTCCTCGTGTGGTGATAACTTTCTATTTTGTAAAAAAATAAGTATGATGAACCTTTTGTTCAATGCTCTTTCCTCACACATGACCAACTCACCAAAGGTAATAATATGATAACTGCAGTGGAAAAAACAAAGAAAAGAGAGCCAATAGAAGAGTGAAAAACTCCATAACAGAGGCCAATCATTATCGAATGCATAACAACACACCTAAGAACTTCCTTTTCTCCCTGCTTTCTAAGACATTGACACACAAAAATACTTTTCTTGCCATCCCTCCTTTTCCATGCAATTTTTTTCTTTCAGTCACTCCTTTTAAGGAAAATGATAGAAATTTTCTTTCTTTCTAATCTATGTGCACATCCTCTGCAATGTTTTGTAAGCAAAAATTGGAAGAAAAACAAATTGCTCCCATCATCCCGCCTAGAGTTGCAAAAGACCAAACAAATGAGGAAAACAATAGCATACTGGGATTTTCTGAGGTTGAAAATCCATATACCTCATCTTTCATCATGGTTGACTCCTTGGCTTCTGACCAAGCTTTGGTTATCATCATCAGCAACGCTGGATCAAGTTCGTTCTTCTGAGCCATAACGTCAATTTTTCTGCAAGCATCTTGAACAGTAGAAGAATTGAGAATATCCTGAAATTTCAGCTCTGCAGCATTTATTGCTTCAATACTGTCACCTGCTTTATCATATGCTTGCACAGCAGCCAAACACATGGTCCCAAGGTTCGCCAAAGCTTGTCATAAAATAAATAAACAAACAATATCAGTGTCGCTTACAACATAAAAAAGTAAAAACCAAAGCTCGTAATTTCAAACATATTTCCTAGTTGAAGACAGACCGTGAATTTGAGGGTATAGAACCTATATAGCCCACTTTGCAACCAATTGTCTTAGAAAAGGGCTTTCTATTTTTATACAAAGGTTTATACAATTGCCTGGGACACTACCAACCATAGTCCAGGTATAAAATAATTAATTCCAACTATTGTTACCCCATAAAATTTGAACCAAACATTAAAAATCAATAATGCACATGAACAAAAACTAAACATAAAAAGAAAGAATGAATATCACAGCTAGTTTTTATGCAAAATCAATGCATATCAGATTATAGTGGGTCCAGTACTCCAGTACCAGCTGGTTTCAAGAGTTGTATTTAGAAATTGTGCTCACACCAACAGTCAAGTACTAAGACTTTTCTATGCAAGAGCTCAGTTGTGAGTATTAGTTTTTATGCTTATCAAGGAAAAATGCAGTCTATTGTATTTATGAAATCTTAATTCAATAAAAGAACCAATATGAATCTCAAAAAGCTATTATACATTAAATGTTTTTGAACTCTTATGTCCAAATTCATAAAAGAAACTATAAATCACCCCTTCTAGATGAATTAACAAATAACAATGTCAATTGTTAGCTGCTACCTTACACCATCAACTTAAGAAAGGTTATAAATAATTAAAAAAAAACACCATATTAAGAAAGCCAAGTACCCAACTTTAACAATGAAAAGATGCATGTACCTTACCCCGTTGAGAAAACCTAAATTGTTCCCTTATACCCTATAAATAAAGGGGCGACTCTAATCCATTTCTATGAATCATTAACTAGTGTCTAAAACCTAAAACACTACAATCTAAAGCTTAGCATTAGAGGACCTTGTTTTAACACACACCAGAAATAACAAAGAGAATCCTATTGAGTTGTTAAGATCTGACAGTGATGGACTCAAGCTATCATGAATGAGAATCAGCTGCATCATCATTGGTTATAAAAAGAAAAAACAAGTCCAATTGCATGCGGGGAGGATTTATTACCTGTAAACCAAACACAAATATGTTGCTTGGCATATGCATACATCATATATACCAAACAAAGATTTCACTGAAAATTAGAAGTCAAAGTCTCACCATCTTGTTCTGATTTGTCTTTATGGGACATTGCTACAGTGTGAAGATGCACAAAAAATTCTTGGGTGAAATCTTTACGACGCTTGCGAATAATTTCACTGATATCTATCTCTGAAGACGAACTTCTAATCACTTGAATGAGCTCATTGTGTCTTTGAACATCTTTATCAACCTGTACATAAGAGGCGTGAATCCATAAAACTGAAGACAAGTTCAAGAAGCACAGAACCACACCCTAGTTAATATATAGTCTAAAAAAACAAGTATTGCAAGATGCACTGTTTCCATTAGGGGTCAATCTGTTGAATACATGTCCACCCAAAAACTGAAAGGAAAAAAAAAAAATTGTTGGGGGTTGGAAGAAGACATAATACCAATTGTTGAGGAGATATAAGCTAGAATGAAAATAGAAAGATTACTTTGACAAACCATGTCACTCTCAAAATGTAAATCTTTCAATTGAAACTGTACCTCATTCAGCTTCCTTACTAACCGGAGTAACTTATGCTTCATCTCCGGGTTATCCTCACTATCTGCACGGTCCTTACAGCGTTTATAGAAGTGAGGCCGTAGGTTGTG